>APFE031753685.1:0-50000 GCA_000404065.3 Pinus taeda
ATTTTTATTTTAGACATTCATCTCATTAAAATTTTCATTTTGATTAATTATTTTCCTCAATTCAATATTAACAACTACATTCTAAGAATGATTTCCTTTTATTAAAATATTATTATTTATTAATAAATAATATTTATTTAGTCAAATCTAACTATTATATGATAATGCCTAATTTTTTTGTCTTCATCTAGTTAACTTGATGCCAAGATATGGTTCTTCATCTTGTCCTCATGATGAGGATGATGTGGTTTTTATCGAAATTTTTCTTACTTTTAAGTGATATTATTCTTAATTTCAAATATAATAATGTGTAGCACCTTCTCTAAAATAAATATCTATCTATTCCAAAATTATATTAATATATGATTATAAACTCTTGAAGTACATTGATTTATGAAAACCAATCATTTTTATTATTTGTGTATTTATGTGCAAGTAATTATATTGTAAAGGGAAAGAATTATGTTGTAAAGTGTTTCTTATTATTATTATTATTATTTTGTTCTATGAGATATTTAAACCTTGAAATTCATAATTGATATGATACCTCATAGCCATGATTAGGAATTAAGTTACCTCGTAAACTATTTTATAATTCTTTTAAAAAACTAAAATATTTAAATTAAAAAGAAACTAAAATATGACGAATTATTGGAGAATCTGGAGAATGGAGTTCACGTTGATTTCTAGGGTTATTTTTTTTTCATGTTCTCCCCATCATCCACTTCGAGCCATGGGATGGATATTTGCGATGGAGATTTGCTTCGTGGGTGATGAGCCCCATAAATGGGTAATTATATGGGCTCATTTTGCCTCCTAACTCAGCTTAATCCACCATTCTCATTAGCTTATTACATGTTTTTTATTATATTTATGCTAATAGAGTGAATTGGGTTAGTCATTATGCCATGAAGTCTAATGTGTGCTTTATGCAGATTTTTGGTCAATTTTGACACAGCCAAAGGTTTAATGAGCATTTGGTAGCCAATATTCAAGGAAAACAAGCGAGAGGATTTGTAGGAGGGTGTCCCCCTCATTTATGACCCCCTACTTCGAATCCTCCTTCAGAAAGCTCGGAGCACAAGCAGCCACATCAATGCATCAAAGAGGCAGCCGAGCAAGTGAAGAAGAACTGTTGTCTATCTATAGTTTGGGAGCCAAGCCTCATTGATTTTAGGAGAGTTGTCGGGGCTCCAGTTGTATAAATAGCGGGGCTTAGGGCCTCAGTAGTTTAGTTGGATGTTAGTCAAATTTTTGCACTTTTGTTGTAGCTCTTGCTCAGCTCATTTCAAGCTTAGTTTTGTGAACAATTTATGTAATGTGACTACTATTTTGATAATGGAGATGAAATATTTTCTGAGCTAGCACTGAGTTCTTTTAGAGGGCTGAAGCTCTTGGGTTAGGGCCCAACCCAAGCTGCCCAACACCTCTTGTTTTGAATTTATATGTTTTCTTGTTTTAGTGCATGAATTAGTTGTTGTTAGATAGATTTTTTTCTCCTTGGTTAGAATAGGTTGTTGTTGGTAATTTACATAGCTATTTCCATTTCAATTGCTGAAGTAGGTTAAATAGTGATAGGAGAAAGATACAAAAAGGCCAACAGGGCCTTGACCTCATTTCCTCGCTTTGGGACTATGAGCTGAGGTTGAGACACTCTTGATGCCACAAAAACACAGTTTTGTTTCCTTCATGCAATTTCTAGTGTTGTAGTTTGATTTAGAATGCTTTGCTTCAAATCCATTTTTCCATGTTCATTTTTGTTTCTGCACTAAATCTCTTTCCATGATTTCCTTTCCATATAGTAGTGTTCAACATTTTATTTCCCTAGATCAGAATTTAGGTTAAGATGAGATATAGTTCTGTTTTTTGGTGCAGCTAGTTCCTTTTCTTGCTGAGTTTCAGTATTTTGATGTGCAAATCTCTTACAATACACCTCTACTCAAAATAAATCAATAAATCAGCCATCACCATCTCTTTTGTTACAAGTTTCACAGGTCATTCACAACCCTTCACAAATCTGCCCTAATTTCTGCACTTTTCTAATATTCTTTCCTCTCGTCTCTTGAAAAAATCCAACCATCATTTTCTTTCCTAATTCTCCTTGATGAACCTCAGGCACCTTAACGCATCCCTCTAGTCTTTAGCTACCCTTTCCCACCATTTTTCCACCTTTAAAACCTCTAAAACAGCCCTCGACATCCTCTTGTAGATCCTCCTATAGATCCTCTTGTAGATCCCCTACAACCTCCTGTAGAATTTCCTATAAGTGACTTTTTGAAGTTCGATTGTAGGGAAAGCCTCCAGAAGGTTACCAGAGGCCTCCTAGGACCCCTCCACACCTTCCTACACCTCTGCAAATACCAAATTCACCCTCCATTGCCACCTAATCACTGCCACATCCACAAACGAATAAATTACATGCATAACAATTTCACATAAAACACCTAAAAATCCAAAAAGATGTTTTTTTCTCATTACCTTTTAGAAATAGCTTGAATAGATGTAGTTTACTTCCTCAATAGGTAATGGCATTCATTTCATAGGTTTGTATCTCTCTTTCTGCAAAAGTAGGGTTAGCTGGTAAATTAGGGTTTGCTAGGTTTTGCTTTACATTCCAGTTTTCTTTCTCTTTCTGCAAGTAGAATAGTCTCTGTAGAGTTAGCTTTCCCTTCTTTCATCACATATAAAGCTTCTTCTAGAATTCATAGAAGTTGGCTTGAGCTCTTAGTGATCTTGCACTAGTTGACCAAGTGATAGGCTATAGTAAAAACTAGTACCTGTGCATACAACACTGTCGCTTCCAAGTTTGTTACGAACTACCGGGTTGATAAAAGTAAAGTAGGAAGCCCCAGGAGTTGCAGCATTATTGTTGCAATACTGGTGCTCACCACTTTTCGGCGTCATTGCTGGTGAAGCGTCAGAGTATTTTGTGATTACTGCTTTCTTCTATTTTCTACTGCAACATTTTGCTAAGTAGTTTATTTAAGCAAAAGTAGAGTAGTTGATCCTTTAAATTTATGCATTTCCTTGCTTTCCTTTCAATTCTGCAATTTCCATTTCAGCAAAAGTAAATTAGTCCTTTCAATTCTGCAATTTCCATTTTAGCAGAAGTAGACTAGTCATTTCCTTTCTTTCATTTCAATTCCGCGATTTCCATTTCTGCAAAAGTAGATTAATCATTTCCTTGCGTTCTTTTCAATTCTGCAATTTCCATTTCAGCAAAATTAGATTAGTCATTTCCTTGCTTTCCTTTCTGCATTTCATTTGCTTTCCTTTTCATTTATGCAATTTCATTTCAACAAGTTCATTTTTGTTAGTTGCAATTTGTTTGTTCATTCAATTTCAGTTTTGCAGGTACAAGCAGAAAAAAACAAAAACCACCCAAAAAGAGATTTCCTTTCATGCCTCGTAGGAACATAGAAAATTCAGGAAAATGTTTGCCCAACACCCCCACTGCTTCACACATCCAACCTTCTCTCTTATTCGGTGGCTACAATCAAGAAAAACCCTTAGGTAACAACCAGACATATTTGAAGAACCTATAGGGGAAGAAGAAGAAGAAAACATTCCTCTGGAGCCAATGGATGAAAAGAGAATTGTTGGGAGCAGTACCTTTTCTTCTAATTCATCAATTAAAGGTGAAATTGGAAACATGCTAAAAGACTTCAAGAGTGAGATGCTGCAGATTCTTGCCATGAAAATGGATGCCTTACATATCAAAAGGAAACAAGAGGAAGCAGAGAGGACTTTGGCCATTTTTTTCCCTAGATGCACCAAGAGGCATCCTAGGAATGAATGCCCATTGAAATCTATAAGGGTTTGTTCAATCTGTGAAGAAAATCATTCTACAGACAAGTGCCCATCCTTGCTCGGACTTAAGGTTGTATGCTAAGGGGCCAATGGAGCCACTGAATAGATCTATTACATAAACCAAAGGAGGCTGCATGGACCTAGACCATATCAGCAAGGGATGCAAGGGACATCTCAGGCATACTACAAACCCAACCAAGTCACCTCCATACCTTCTTGGGCCCCTCCTGCTCATCCTTCCTAGTCCACACCTCCTCCTCGGTCCTTCACATCTCCATATCATGCCCAACTAGCCACCCATTCATTTCAATCCTATGCTCAGCTGCACCCTCAGTGGATGCATCTCATAAGGGGTGGAGGCCCCAATACAACTCTCCTCCCGCTCTTTTGCCTCCACCACCTGTTCAACCACAACCATTGCCTCCTACTCCACCAAGGCAACCCTAAATGCCTGCCCAGTCGAACCCGAACCTGAACAACAGATAAGCCTAACAAGTATATAGTGGGGAACCACCATTTCCAAACCCGCACATTGGAGTAGCTCAACCCAATTACAATGCTGAGGTACAACATTTCCAAACAACTCCTCTTGAGCTCAATGATATTCACCATAGCTCAGGAAGAGTATTGCAAAAAAGAGATTATATTGATATCATTGAAGGACCATATCCAGCAAAATAAGATGCAAAAGAGAATATCAAATAACCATGGGCTGCACTTGATGAAGAGAAGACAGTAGAATCAGAGATTGAGAGAGCTCCTTCATGGTTACCATCAAATCCTCCATGTATTCAAGAGAAAAATCAGCAAAAAGAGGAATATGTGAAGGTCATGATAGATGAAGACATCACGAATGATCCAAATTAGCAAAATTACCAAGGACATCAAAACTATATTCAAATATGGTTCCAGACAGTCATTAAGTTGCAACAATACTCCCTTCTTCAACTATGCTTGATCCCTTCAAAGTCAAATCATTTGGTCTTTGAAATCTGGATACATGTCAAAGAATACATTTCAAGCCTCCATATCATTTTGTCTATCATCTCAATGTGCACATGGCTCCATTGCAAGTATTCTTATACTTGAAAATGATTTTGTTTTTCAAGTAGGGTAAGGTAGAAGAAAAAAAGAAAAAAAGAAGAAAAGAAGAGAAAAAAAAAAAATCTAAGGTGAAAACCTCCTTAGAGGCGCCTCAGATTGGCTCATTGATTAAAAACCTCCACGAGGTGGTCAATGGGTTGGAAAGAAGAGAAAAAAGGAAAAATAATAAGATCCCTGGGTGAAAACTTCCCTTGGAGGCACCTAGAGTAGGCAATTAGGGTGAAAACCTCTCTAAGGTGCCCTAGTTGTTAAAAAAAAAAAAAAAAGGAGAAAAGGAAAAAGAAAAATGAATTTCCAGTTGTATTGCAGGTGCAGGAGGACTACAGGAAGAAACAGAAGGTGCCAAGGAAGATTTGAAACAAATAACAACACCTATCCTACCTTCCCTCACCTTTCTCCATCATTCTTAACATTATTTCCACCTCACTGTGCTTCTTTTTTGAAAACTATGTTTTCTACAGGGGCTCCTGTAGAAACTACAGAGAGCTAGAAATGGACTTTAAAAGCCATTTGGGGAACATGGAAGCTTCATAAAGGGTTTATAAATCCTCTTGCAGTCTTCAAACCTCCCTTCCATCATTTCCAAGTTTGCATTACAACCCAAGCTCATTTTTTTTACTGTCAAAAAACTATAGGATGCTCTGATACAAAAATACACAGAGCAGAAATTTGTTTTTTTTTCTCTAACTTGAAAATCGTGCATCCATTTTAAAAAATGTTTCATGAGGCGTTGCATATGGATGATAACAAGCTCAATCAATTTCAACAAATTCTAGTGCATGGTTACTAAGAAATTGGCCTCCATCACCTTCAACCATTTTTGCATTTTCTCCATATCTATGCATCCATTTCAAAAAATGTATCATGGGGAGATGCATATGGATGATGGTAACATGCCCAAGCAATTTTAGCCAATTCCAGTGCACGGTTTCCAAGAAATCGACCTCCATCACCTTCAGCCATTTTCAATTTTTCTTGAAATCCGTGAATCCATTGACCAAATTTTTTCTATGGGAGGTGCATAATGATGATGGAAACATGCTTAGAAAATTCTAGGCCAATCCAGTCTACCGTTTGGGAGATATGGACAAACCAAGTCACTGTCCCATTAAAATCTAGCATCAACATCATGAGGGTGCAAATTTGAAGGTTGAAGTAGACTCTTGCAGCTTAGATCTAACCAGAGGATACCTGTACAAGAAAAACAACCACACATTAGACAACAAAAAGCATACAGCAGAAGGGATACAGGCATGCAGCAACTAAATATGAGTATGCTGCAGAAAAAGAACCAAGAAACACCGCAGCACAAGCATTCAACGTGCAGGTAAGTGTCTAACCCTCTCCTATATTGCATCCATGTAATTCAAAAACTGCATAAATGAATGAGATGGTTAGGTTTGGACAAGAAAGGTGGCCAGTTAACTTGCCACCCTCATCCAGTCAACTGTGCTCATCCTGAGATACCACCACACGTGTGCCTAATCAACTCACAGAAAATCCAAAGGACAGGTAGTGGCGAGTGTATAAACTCCGATGAAAATGATGGGAAGTGATTGTGGGAAGAAGTCATGAGAAGTCATGATGACATAGCATTGGGGACCAACAGTCTGAATGAGGCCAATGTAAACTTGGCTAGCTCACCCTCCATCACCAGAAATATCCATAAACAACCATAAGTACTCCTCAAAAGACTCTCACCACCTTCTCTTTCATTCCATCCGCGTCCACTTAGCTGCAGCAAGCTCCTTGTCACCCCACAGCCTCAAAACCATCATTACCCATTGCTTTCATCCATCCTCTTGCTATCAGCATTCTACAAGAGCACTTACAAGTTCTATAGGAGCATCTACAGGTAGTTCTACAGGAGGGGCATTGAGCTATTTTTAGGAAGAAAAACGATATTTTTGCTCGATTTCTGGCTTGAGGAGGTAGGTTCCATGCATACCCACCTTGATTATCAATATGTGTAAGGAGTGATATCATTTTAAAGAGGAATTGAGTCCATAGAAGAAGAGGAATTACATAAAAAAAATTCTACCTATTTGTTTTCAAAAAAAAAAACACACACACACACATACACATAGTTTTTCTTTGTTTTCCTGTTTTCTTCAAAATTCTTGTCTCCATCTCTACATTTGGTGTTCAAAAGGGGTATAAGCACAATGAAAAGAGGATTCATGAGGAAGGATCCCTCACCTATGATATCAGTCCTTTTGATAGTGACGAAGAAAAGCAGAAAGGGGGAGAAGGTGAAGCAACTGATGACTCAGCAGGACAAGAAAAGGAGAAGGAAGAAACTAAGATAGAAGAGGAGGAGGATGAAGAGACAAAAAGGGAAGAAACAGAGCAAACAATGATAAAAAAAAAGAGACAGAAGGAGGAGAAAAAGAGGCAGCAGAGGCAAAAACAAAGAGAAGGGTCCCCTGAGACTCTAGAAAGAGAGGTAGCATCTACCCTCATTGCCCTAAGCACACCAATTAAACCAAAATAAAAGAGAAAAAGGCAGGTCTCCATGTATTTCAAGGCCAGGAAAAGCACAAGGATAAAAAACAGGAAAACCCTAGCCATCCTCAATAGTACCCATTACAATTGAAGATTCACCCACTATCAAAGGGGAAGAACCTCCCTCTAAAGCCCCTATCACATATGAAAGAGGGACTCCTAGATCTTCCACCTAGAAGGAAAATGTGTAACTAGAGGACCGAAAAACAATATTATAGGAGGCACAAACAGTTCTACAGGAGACATTGTCAGGGCTACAGGAGACCCAACAGCTTGAGAAAATAATGGAAAAGCAACCAAAGGGGAAGGAGGAAGCTAGAGAGCCACAAGAACCTGATCCCCAACCCAGCACACTAGCTACTTGCGAATAATCCTCAAATTGCCCCTAAGTATATCGATGATCAGGCTCAAGCCATTGCACATTTTGAGGACATGGAAAGGTTACTTGTGGATGACTGTATTCATGCTTGTATGAGAAGGTGGAATACATTGCCACACAGCTTGCAGATCAAGGAGTATAACTCCCCAACTAGGATGAAAGAAGCATTGAGGAGAGTGCCAATGTACAAGCACTCTATGCAGAGTTTGAAGGTCAATTGGATTGGCCTCAAGTTGAGTCCCCGACTGTTGCTAGGATTACTAGAGGGCACAAAGGAGGAAGAAGAAAGACAACAGTGGGAAGAGGTGGACAGAAAGGCTGGATTCCATGATAGGGAAGAGGATCTCACATCAAAGGCATGGGATGTCAGGGAGACTATCAGGGCCATCAAGGATGAGGATAGAGACTAGTTGCTCAGAGGATGAGCAACACATTCAGTAGGGGGGTGATGATGAGCCCCATAAATGGGTAATTATATGGGCTCATTTTGCCTCCTACCTCAGCTTAATCCACCATTCTCATTGGTTTATTGCATGTTTTTTATTATATTTATGCTAATAGAGTGAATTGGGTTAGTCATTATGCGATGAAGTCTAATGTGTGTTTTATGCAGATTTTTGGTCAATTTTGAGACAAAGTCAAAGGTTTAGTGAGAATTTGGAAGTGATTATTCGAGGAAAATAAGGGAGAGGGATTTTATGAGGGTGTCCCCCTAATTTATGACCCCCTACTTTGAATCCTCCTTTAGAAAGCTCGGAGCACAAGCAGCCACATCAATGTATCAAAGAGGCAGCCGAGCAAGTGAAGAAGAATTGTTGTCTATCTCTAGTCTTGGGAGCCAAGCCTCCTTGATTTTAGGAGAGTTTTTGGGGCTCCAATCGTACAAATAGGGGGGCTTAGCGCCTCAGTATTTTAGTAGGATGTTAGTCAAATTTTTTCACTTTTGTTGCAGCTCTTGCTCAACTCATTTCGAGCTTAGTTTTGTGAACAGTTTATGTAATGTGACTATTATTTTGATAATGGAGATGAAATATTTTCTTAGCCAACACTGAGTTATTTCAGAGGGATGAATATCTTAGGTTAGGGCCCAACCCAAGCTACCCATCACCTCTTGTTTTGTATTTATATTTTTTCTTGTTTCAGTGCATGAATTAGATGTTGTTAGATAGATTCTTTTCCCTTAGTTAGAATAGGTTGTTGTTGGCAATTTACATAGCTGTTTCCATTTCAGTTGCTGAAGTAGGTTAAATACTGATAGGAGAAAGATAAAAAAATGTCAACAGGGCCTTAACCTCCTTTCCTCCCTTTGGGACTATGAGCTGAGGTCAAAACACTCTTGATGCCACAAAAACACAGTTTTGCTTCCTCCATGCAATTTCTAGTGTTGTAGTTTGATCTAGAATGCTTTGCTTTAGATCCATTTTGGATGTTCATTTATGTTTCTACACTAAATATCTTTCCATGCTTTCCTTTCCATACAACAGTGTTTAGCATTTTATTTCCCTAGATTAGAATTTAGGTTAACATGAGATATAGTTCTATTTTTTGGTGCAGCTAGTTCCTTTTCTTGCTTAGTTTCAGTATTTTAATGTGAAGCTCTCTTATAGTACACCTCTAATCATAATAAATCAATAAAGCATCCATCACTATCTCTTTTGTTACAGGTTTCATAGGTCATTCACAGCGCTTCACAAATCTGCCCTAATTTCTGCACTTTTCTCATAATCTTTCCTCTCGTCTCTTGAACACATCCAACCATCATTTTATTTCCTAATTCTCCTTGATGAACCTAAAACACCTTAACACATCCCTCTAGTCTTAATCTGCCCTTTCCCAACATTTTTTCACCTTTAAAACGTCTAAAACAGCCCTCGGCATCCTCCTGTAGATCCCCTGTAGCCTCCTGTAGAATTTCCTGTAAGTGACTTTTTGAAGTTTGATTGCAAGGAAAGCCTCCAGAAGGTTACCAGAGGCCTCCTAGGACCCCTCCACACCTTCATACATCCTTGTAAATCCCAAATTTTCCCTCCATTTCCACCTAATCACTGCCACATCCACAAACAAATAAATTACATGCATAACAATTTGACATAAAATACCTAAAAATCCAAAAAGATGTCTTTTTCTCATTTCCTTATAGAAATAGCTTGAATATATGTAGTTTACTTCCTCAGTAGGTAATGGCATTCATTTCATAGGTTTGTATCTCTCTTTTTGCAAAAGTAGGGTTAGTTGGTAAATTAGGGTTTGCTAGGTTTTTCTTTACATTCCAGTCTTCTTTCTCTTTCTGCAAGTAGAATAGCCTCTATAGAGTTAGCCTTCCTTTCTTTCATAAAATATAAAGCTTCTTCTAGAATTCATAGAAGTTGGCTTGAGCTCCTAGTGATCTTGTGCCAGTTGACCAAGTGACAGCCTGCAGTAAGAACTAGTACGTGTGCATATAGCACCGTCACTTCCAAGTTTGTTACAAACTACCAGGTTGATTAGAGTAAAGTAGGAAGCCCCAGGAGTTGCAGCATTATTGCTGCAATACTGGTGCTCACCAGTGGGGATGTCATGGACAAGAGCTGAAAACATTAACTATCATTTAGGTGAAAACAAACATATCAACATGTGTTTTTCATGGTGGAAAGGTTGTTTTCCTGTAGTTTTTTACTCATGGTTTTTGAGGGTGCGAGTTTTCAAAGCCCAACAATATCTTCTTAAACTTGAGATCAACACAAGTCGAATGAAATCAACTTATTTGGTTACTTTTTAGAGCTTATGCGATGGAAACAACGACCAATCCCTTCAGGGTTGTATTTTGGTCACCACATCACCCATACTTAGGTATCTTGAGCGCATGTTGTCCTATGGGTGTTGCAGCTTATGAGGGCCTTTTTTCTATTTTAAAAAGGGAAAAGTTTCTTCAAAATATGCTTAATATACTAATTAAACTTGAGAAAAAAGTACCACACGAAGTGTTGGGGAAGAATTTATTTGAACATATTTTCATAAAAAATGTAATTCGGATGACCTCCCTTTTCTGGAGAGGAAGTTCAAACAAATCTAAAACTTGAAGTAATTTATACATAATAGGTGAGGCATCCCTGCAAAAAATCAGTGTCTGTTATGTGAAGGAATGTTGCTTCAGGAATTTCTATAGATTAAGGACTGTGAAATCACAAGGAAATCAACCATAGTCCTGCAATTGAGGCTATGAGATGGAGATTTGGAGTCTAGGAAATCAAATGGACCAGTCTCCTATAAATATGTGACACAAGGAAAGGCTCGCTCTTGTGCAAATCGAACACAAAACACTCCAAGTCACTATAAGGATGCGGTGAAGGGAAAGGTCTCCAACGTCGCTGATTTGATTTAAAATATTCTTGGAACCTATATTGTTGAGCAAATGGAACATGCTACAATCATGGCATTTAATGTTCAAAGGTAAACTCTCTTCTTTATGCTTTCCGATCAAAGGCTATTATTTGTAGGTTTAATGGATTTTGTCCAAAATATGACATTTTACACCAGTGTTTTTTTTTTCCACTTGGACAACCACTTGTGACATATATTTGTGTTCAAAAGTTTTCTTTATTATACAATTTGATACATAGAAAGACCTGGAATATGTCCTTAATGAAGGGTCTCTATTTTGGGGTAGAGAAGGGCTCTTCATTATTCCATGGTTTCCATAATTTGATGATACAAGTATGGTAGTTATAACATGTTGGTTTGGTTGAGACTCCAAAATCTCCCTCTACCTTTATGGCACCATAAGGTCTTAGACTGCTCATAACAATAATTCAACTTCCTAATGAGTTCCTCCAACGACCAATGCTCATCATACTCAATATGTTGTTTAAATCCTAATGGAAATCCACTAACAAATTTTTGGACCTTCATCTTTTCATCCTTAATATATGGAACATATCTCAACAACTCCACAAACTTAGTCATATATTCTTCATCTATCATAGATCCCTTCTTCAACTCATAGAACTCCTTAGCCTTACCATCGTAATATTTCTCCAACAAGTACTTCTTCCTGAAAATTCTCTTGAATTCATGCCAACTCAATGCCTCTATCTTGATACCCCTCACACGCTTCACATATTCCCACCAAATGTCCTCTTTCCCTTTGAGACTTAAGAATAATTATCTTGGCCTTCATGTTCTCTGTATAATCATGCAACTCAAAGAACTTCTTCATCCCAGGAAGCCATGCTTCTGCATCTTCTGGTTTTTCAACTCTCCATCAAAGGTAAGAGGCTTGGATTTCTTGAAATCATCCAACAAGTACTGCTTCTCACTCTTCTTGTAAGGATGATAACGGTGATGACCATGTTATCTCTCTGATCCAAAACTAGAATATAATCCATAACCATTACCTCTCCCATCAGGGGTATCCATCCATCTACCACCTTTAATTATGCCATCACTATCTGATCTGTGCCCTCCATGAAACTTGCTACCATATGCCCCATTTGTCCTTTCCTCCTGTTCATCACTAATTCATGGCTATCCATGTCTCTACAAATCTGATAAACTTTGAAAGATCACTACATTAAATTCTGCTTTATTTTCTTGAGGTTTGGCAAGCTTTTCCTATGACTGAATGATCCTGTCATTATATATTTTACAAATTCTAATTTCCTCCATTAAACTTCTCAAGCTATCTGTTATGTGAGGAGAGTACTCATCTCTTTGTTGCTCATTTGTTTTATAAGGAGAGTCATGTGAACTATAATCCACCATCTTTCTTTTCATCTCTGATATTCTTCCTATATATATATAATATATATATATTATATAGATATTACACACACACACACACACACACATAATATAGATATATGTGGTATTGTATATATTATATATATACATTACACACATAATATACACACACACACACACACACACACACACATACACACACACACACACACACACACACACAGATATATACTATATATATAATATATATATATATACTGAAATCAACGTATAAATTGTCTTAACATCAACATCATAGCGACACTAGACCATAGCAATGACCATCGCAATGCATGGATAACTAACATATCGACAACTAATATGCATGCATAACAATCACACCTAGACCATCTAGTCCAAATGTTTGAACCCGGAAGCTCTAATACCACGTTGTAGCCACCTCACCCCATATTTACCCACTTTAACTTGCTGACTAGGGTAAACACGAAGATGAGAGTTACTATGCGAGACCCAATTTTTAAGATGCATTTATGGAAAATAGGGTCCATATGTCCAGAACTAGATGCAACCACCCAACGACACATAATCACACTGCCATCTACTCAACTTGACCCAACACTATTTTGTTTAGTTTTGTATACTTAAAATTTAACAGAAATTTCTATTTTTGGCAGCTTTTTGGGTTCTAAACTTCAGAGGCCATTTTAAGGACCTAAATGACATTTAGGGGAATTGGAGAGACCAAAAATGTTATATCTTTAAATTCTAATCTATTTTTGGCCTCCTCGCAAATATCTACGAAACGGGGTATTATGATAGTGAAATAGAGATCGTATGCCAAAGTTATGACCCTGGGAAGTTGGAGATCTAAATTACTCATTTATACAAACACTTTGTGTACATAGTACCTGTAGGTTATAAATACATATATGTTCATTAATTCAATAATTTTACTAGAGAATAACCTAGAAGGCCATGTATGCTCTCCACATAGCTGCAACATCACTTATTAGTCAATACATTCATTAACCGACCAATAGCTAAAACATTCATGACAATAGTCATAGAAGATACACATCATATGAACAACATATAACCAGAAAATAACTAGCATATAAACCATGGAAACCCAACCATAATATCACCAACATAATGCCAACAATTATACATGAATCATCATAGAAGAATAACTCTTACTAACATACGAGAATGCCAACCAAGTCGAGGACTTCCATGTACCACCCAACCATAGAGTGTGTGAACCGAATCTCTCTTTCAATCAATCAACCTCGCACCATATTCAAAGTGTGAATGTGGGATCTCATGGAATAAATCAAACAAAACCAAACCATGGCTTCCAGAGGTGAAACCACCTCAATCCTCAACCAACGATTCCACCTCATTGTTGGGCATCACTAGCACCAACTAGATTAGTCTCTACCCAAGTTGTTTAGGTCTTAGGAACTAGTTACTCAACCCAAATCGTTCTAGGGCTCCAAAGAATTTGTCCAACCTAACTCCAAGGACTAGTAACTCAACCCACCAAGGGCTCCAAAGGGTTTGTCCTAACCTAGGCTCTAGAACTAGTAACTCAATCCAAGTTGTTCCAAGGCTTGTATAGCATTTCTTCCAACCCATAAGGAGTTATAAACAACAACTAGAAAACCATCTAATGGGAAAACCCACAACACCATGGCTATTCAGGAAATGGCAAGGCAAGGCAAAATCATTGTCAATCTAGGAAATGCTCCATTCCAGTGACAACACATAACGACATAATCACATGCATACACCATGCATCCACAAATCACCAAGGGAAACAGATATGCAACCTGTTACTTGCAAAGAAATCCAACTGTAACTACTGATCCAACTATTATGTTACACTGTCCTTCTTTCCTTTCTCCTTCTTGATCCAAATCCAAGTTAATACTATAGTGCTCCAATCATGCTCCAAGAATGATCTAAGTGTGCAAGAGTATGATAGAATGAGATAATAGAAGAGAGATCAAAAAATAAGCTAACAAAACATTGTGAATTGATCTTATAAGCCTTTTCATCATCGAGGCCTCTATTTTCTTCATTTTTCCTTCATCTCCATTTTCTCCTATTTTCCTTTGTTTTCATAAATAAAATGCCAATTATTGCCACTATGCCTTTGCGAATTTCCATGACCATTAATTAATCACAAGTGATCCCCATCATTATGTTTTTCCCATCATTCATCTTGGAATACGTGTCCCATGACCTTGGTTTTAATTTTTTATTTACATAGAAAATCAAAACGAGGCTATTACAAACCCCTCCCCTGTAATATCCCTATTGTAAATGACTCTATGTAAAAGTAATTTTAAAATTACGGATCAGTTACAAAACTGATTCTTAATATTTGTAAAACTGATTGGGGGGAAATCAAGAAAGGGGATCTTGGTAAAAAGGAAACTGCATGGATGCCGATTCGGCTCTTTTTGAAAAAAACTGAAATTATCCATTCACAAGCCTTTTATCTTCTTCCTGGCTACAATAGCAAGGGGATCAGGAGGGCGCTCATGGAAAGATCGCTATAGCATTGAATCTAGGCGATGAGAGTGCCTTTGTAGTGAAAAGGGTCGTGGTTAATTACCTCTGCCCGAGCGATAACATGATCTTTCTCCATGTTAGGCTGACTAACATTCTGAATGGGGCCGATTGGGGTTCTATCGGTTTATCCGTCAAGGACAACAACGGCGAGTCAATTTTTCCAGAGATCAATCTTTCCTGAGCACATGAACGTGGACGCAGACGTAAAGTTGGTTATAAATCATGGTTTGGTTTTCTTGAGGGTACTTTTTCTACTATTTGGACGTTGCAACCATGGAGCCGGCCATCGCCATTTTTGGGGTTTCAACATGAGCACATTCACTGTGTTGTCTTTACTTTTTTGTACCGTTTCCTAAATTACAGAATTCTTCACCGATGACTTGTTTAATCATCTGCGGGAAGTGAGTTCTGGTGGCGGGGTGCATAGCCGTCCAAGATGTGGTGTGAGGGCAGGATTCGTGGAGGCTATTTCTGCTGCCTGTCAGAATGGGGTGCTGACTGTTACGGTTCCCCAAGCTTCCTCGGCTGGAGCTGAAGAAACTTGAGACTATTGAATGGCATGGTGTTTTCTCTGGCTTTCGAGAGATTATTCAAATATATTACCATCAGATAAGTAACTACACTTTTTATAGAGAATAATAAGTTGCGTTTTATTAAACGGTTGGAAAATAGCATGTGGTTTCCTTCTGCAGTAAAAGATTGATTGTTTTATGTGTTTTCTGGGTAGAGAAAAGTATTTTAATGCATGCAGTAAAAGATAATTATTTTATATGTTTCTTGGTAAAGAAAAATGTTAATGCATGCAGTTAAAGATTGAGTATGTTTTTTCTTGGTAAAGAAAATAGGTAGTTCTTCTTAGAAAGACTACATGCGAGTCTTGTGTGAGAAATGCTTATCTCTTGTCGTTTTCTTGGAATAAAATCCTTGTTAAATATAGCCCAAATATCTTCTTGAGAAAAGAAGGTGAAACATATAAACGTCTTGAGGACATAGTGTGAAAAAGTGGCCAAGTTTTCCTTGAATTAAGATATGAATTTTTATTTAATAAAGGTTTCTTGAAACGGATATATCCTTTATTGCATTGGGATACTAGTTAATTTCGAAGTTCTTGTGGAAAATTTATGCATTGCATGCATGATAGAAATTGCGATATGATGTGCTTCTTGGCACATCGATAATCATTCTAACTTTCTTGAAGAAAAACATATGTTTTATATACAAAAATATAGTGTCTTTTTAGGAAAGGAGAGCATTCTTCATGCATGCAAATAATAACTTTATAATAGATTTCCTGAAAAACAAAGATAGAGATTCTTGCCTTAAAAGACACACATGAATAGTGTTCATGCAAGAGTAAGAATCCATACTTGTTCATGAAAGGACCATGTGCATTGAAGTAAAAGTAATTGTGCTAGGAAAAAAACACATGTTGTATGCACATAAGGGTAGCTAAAGTGATTTTGGAAATATGATTTTGTGTGCACATAGAGAAAGTAGTCATGTTAACTTTCTTGGAAAATATAATCTCTTGAAAGATTGACTTGTTAGATGAGTTGTGTTGACTTCTTGATTTTGATGCATAAAGGGTAAAGTTAACCTTGTTTTTGTATCTTGATTTTCATGCATAAAGATGGATATCTTTAATAATTTCTCGAAAGGGAAGCTTGAGAATCCTTCATATAGGAAGATAGAGAAATGAGGTTATAATGACTTCCTTTAAGAAAGAAGTATGTGGTTTGTTATATGAAATGATGGTAATATTCTTGTGAAGGGAATATGTATTGCATACGTTAAAGAAGGGCTATGGTATGCACAAAGAATAGTCATTGTGATATGGAGTTATGTTCTTTGTATGTCTTCGAGACTATGTTGAGTTCTTGAAAGATAACTATGTGAAAAGAACATATGTGCTTAAGCATAGAAATAATAGTTTAGTACATTTATGAAGATGTAACGCTTATGTTATACATGTTAGTAGAACTAAAGAGTTAGATCTCTTAAAGAGAACTATGCATTAATGTAAATATACATTGTGGAAGTCAAACAATATTTACTTGAGTATATGTACTAGCTATATAGTATGTCATGCTTGCTCATGCATATGAGTAGAGGTTAAAAGATCTCTTTTAGAGGTTGCTTATTGATTGATTAATATGGTATCTAATCTTGTTGCCAAGCTTGTTGACAACTACATTGATAGGAAATATGGCAGATGGTGCCAAAGGAAAGTGATGTTTAACCTTGTGGCAAGAAAAGGATTAATGGACCAAGCAGATTAGTTTGAGTTGCAGGATCGTACATTGCTAGAACAATCATGCCACAAGGAATGTTGTATGTGGCGGTATGTAAGTAAAAGATCACATGGAAACTGTTTTAGCTTTTCACTAGTTATGTGACAACTTAATGATAATTCATTGTAATGATTTTATAACAATGGTTAAGGGAGGAATCCCTTATAAGCCATTGAGTGAGGGGTGAAATCCCTCATGAGCATTTAATAATAAGATTAAATGTTTGATGGTTTTCACCCTACGGGGTTTTTAGGGTATATCGGTGTCCAATGGTGTGATTGACTTTTGTGTCGGTTTGATGATGTTGAATCCTTGATGATGATGATTCTTTATTTGATGTGATAATCATAATGTCCAAAGTATGTGATTAATTTGTATGGTAAAGGAAAATCATGAAATGGATGCAAGGTTCATGAGACAGGTTATGTTATTACACTACCACATTAGTGGTAAATGGTTATGCAACTGGTTATGCAACTTAGTCTTTTACTGCAATTTACTTGATGTATTAATGAACATTATATCTAATGGATATTGAGGAATTGAGGAGATGTGATTTGGATAATTACTTGTGGGTAATTTGTATAAAAAAATTCTAATTCCATACTTTTACATGCGAGGTTACCGGGGTACATTACAAGTGGTATCAGAGCTAAAGTTGTAGTACTGGCACCTTTGGGAATTGGTAAACGGAAAAGAAATTGAGGTACGCCACCAGTGGCATTAACTCAGGTATGTGTTTAACCATTCACATACTGAATTATGTAGTACACTACTTTCGGCATGATATGTGTGATTCATGTTTATAACTGCTTTGAGTAGTAAGTAATAAAGTTGTTGCATAACTATGTTCATGACATTGGATTCCTGATGAGGATAAAAGACAGTGAAATTTTTGTCGCACTTAAGAACAATATTGAACACTCATTACACTTATGAACAATATTGAACACTCATTGAGGAAAGTGACAATCAACTACCCAATTTTGATTTGCAAATATGGCAATAACAATGATGCATTTATTAAACAAGATTGAAGTTGCAATGAACTAATTTTAATGAGTCAATGCATGAACCTAAAATACAGTGATGTCCTTGGATTTGACGATATAGTGTTTTAAAAATATGTTGTAACAGCCCTTTTAGATATTGGAAATATACAATAAGTCAAGTAGTGAGACTTGATTGTAATAACTAATTTTTGATTCAGTCTTGTCAGAGATGCATGAAGATGAGTGGTAGTTGATATTGGTTAGTATTGTATGACTAATCAATAGAACTTATATGCATTAATTGCATTGGATTTAAGATCATTTCAATTCATAAACAAGTGATGGTTTGATTGGTGTCACATGCATGGAATGTGTGTAGGATGATTATTACTCTCTCTGTGCTATAGTTCCAATTGTTTATGAGAATATTTCTTAATTTTATTCACCATGAGAATGCTTGATTAATAGTATATGCTTATGTATTAATAGACTTAATGATGTTTCCCTCTAATTATTTGAGATTCACTAGCATGGTATGTGTTTTATGTTAATCATTACTTGTTGTGAGATTAAAACCATTTTAGCATCTATTTAATGATGGTTGAATTTATCTCTACTATGGGAATGACGGATTTATTATGCATGTTGCATTCCAGTGTGAAGTTAATTATAGAGGCATGTTCAGTGGGTAACATTTCTAGGACCCATTCATGGTAGAATTAGATGTGATAATTATTCATAAATAGACTACCTGTGTTAATGCAGTTGTCAGTAAACTCTAACTACCTTCCCCAACTATAGATGCTTCCAAAGGAAAAGGAAGCAAGGAGAAGGAAGAAGACCGTGTTGTAGGGACAGACGGAGAAGGGAAAAGAATCGCTAAGTTTGGTGATGACCAGATAGCGCAGGCTTTGAGTGCCTGAATCTTGTAGAAGATGCTAAGTCTAATGATGACTAGATAGCGCTTGATGTGCATGTGAGTATTCCTTTGACCATGCTTAAGGAGTTGGAAAATGATAACTATAGTGTGTTGATGTTAATGATTTTCGTAATGTCTCCTTGAATTCATTATTTTGAAACGGTCACATAATAGTGTTAAGATAGTTGTTGCATCTAACATCAAGTGGTAACTCTGGTGCATGTGTGACACTTAGGGGATCATGCTTCTAATTGCATAAGTAGAGGAATTGCTTCCGATAAGGATAGTTTAATTTGTTAGTTATGCATGTTGAACCAAGGGCTAGTCAGAACACCTTGATTATGATTAATTATATTAATGATGCATGGCCAATGCTGGCCATAGTAAACATAAGATAATACACCATTAATGACGATTTGAATTCAGACAACAGACTATGGGAAATTGGAAATGTTTAGATTATTAACTCAACTATTGTTGACATTTATACTTGCATATGCTTTTATACATGATGATATTGTATGCATGAAATTTTTTGGAAATTGAATACTTGTTAACTGATGCATATTTATAACTAACGTTGTTGATGGGATTAAGTAGAGGTAGCTTAATGGCAACAAGAAAACTCGTCACGTAAATCATTGCAATGTGAATTGCAATCATAAATGAGGAAGAATGATGCATGAATTATGTTATTTGGAAAATCTGAATGCATACAACATGTATGATAGATATGTTTCCCATCAATCTAGATGTTGTGGACCCATGATGAGGGTTAAGTGTAAATGCATGGTGTACATGCATGTTTATTTTGTTAATGATAATGTTCATATGGTTCATTACGTAAATTGCTTTGGGAAAGAGTAACAAAAGAGAAATTTAACATGCCAGAAAGTTGCAGATAGTGGGTTGATGGAAATTACCTACCCGGAGGGGTTGATGGTACTTGTCTGCCCGGATTGAATGCCTTGGGTTGATGGTAGTTACCTACCCGGAGGGGCTGATGGTACTTGTCTGCCCAGATTAAATACCTTGGGTTGATGGCAGTTACCTGCCTGGAGGGGTTGATGGTACTTGTCTGCCCGGATTTCCTCTCCCTAGAGATCAATGATCTCAATAAGGGAAAAGAGTTTGCCAAGATGGTGAAGAGGGTAAAAAGCCTGAGGCAACTCTGTTGATTTGGAGCCTGTTGGAGGAGGCCAAAAATTCCTCATAGATGGGACGCTGTTAGAGGAATAGGCAGGACGCTGCCAAGAGGAATCCTATGTTGGACCCTATGTGGTCATTGGAATTCTTGAGCTGGTTGGCCAATGGAATTCCATGTTAGACCTGGTAAGGTCTTTATCAAAGAAACTGTCTGGATGTGGAAATGACTCGATCTGGTTGTGGAAACTAATTCCCATGGGTTGGGAATTCTTTAGCCTATTATGATTCTCATAGCTAAAGAAATTAACTAATCTGCTATATTTTATGTTAAAAATGAATTCTATATATAGTTGTGTAAAATATGTTCTGCACATTTAACAGGAAATGAGTTTGGTGCTCAATAAGAAGTTATTGGAAATTTTAATTTCTTTATTGTATTATTAATCTTGTAGGAAATTTTAATTCCTCTGTTGTATTATTAATCTTGTGAACATCTTGGTAGGGGCTAAGACAATTTTCACTTGATGCAGTGATTGACTATTTTGATGATTAGAGAGCTAGGTGCTCTTTTGGTACTTTTAGAAGTACCCTGTGGATGTCTTTAGTGAGAATTAATTCAGTGTGCTTGTGGAGGAGTGATGATCTCTTTAAGGTACTTGTAAAAGTACTGTGATTTAAAAGTCATATAACATTGCACAATTGATTGATAGTTAAAAGTATTTCATTTGACTCAAAATATTGTGACTAATGTGATTGAATTTGTTAGTCATACATAATAGAAATTACTTACCATGGAGGGTTGATGGGTTGTCCAACCACTATTAAAATGCTTACGTGAAAGTACTCATGAGTTTCAAGAGTAGATGGTAAGTAATGGTAAGTTGACATAGAGAATTGTTTATTATCAATTTGAATAAGGGTCAAGTGATTGCAATCAGAACTTGCATATTTTGCGGTTATAAATGCTTATGAATATTGATTTTTCTTATGTTATGACATTACAATTTTTGTTTATTGTCATTTCTTGGAATGAAATATTTGATTTTAAAGAGGAAGGATCACTTTTTTGTGTGGTTAGATGGTTATATCATGAGTAAAACCTGAAGTCCCAACAAGAGATGAAAACCAAGGATGGTGTTCCTGTTAAGGGGGGGAGTATGTAATATCCCTATTATAAATGACTCTATGTAAAAGTAATTTTAAAATTACGGATCAGTTATAAAACTGTTTCTTAATATTTGTAAAACTGATTGGGGGGAAATCAAGAAAGGGGATATTGGTAAAAAGGAAACTACATGGATGCCGATTTGGCTCTTTTTGAAAAGAAAACTGAAATTATCCATTCACAAGGCTTTTATCTTCTTCTTGGCCACAATAGCAAGGGGATTAGGAGGGAGCTCATGGAAAGATCGCTATAGCAGTGAATCTGAGCGATGAGAGTGCCTTTGTAGTGAAAAGGGTTGTGGTTAATTACCTCTGCCCGGGCGATAACATGATCTTTCTCCATGTTAGGCTGACTAGCGTTCTGAATGGGGCCGATTGGGGTTCTATCGGTTTATCCGTCAAGGACAACAACGGCGAGTCAATTTTTCCAGAGATCAATCTTTCCTGAGCACATGAACGTGGACGCAAATGTAAAGTTGGTTATAAATCATGGTTTGTTTTTCTTGAGGGTACCTTTTCTACTATTTTGATGTTGCAACCATGGAGCCGACCATCGCCATTTTTGGGGTTTCAACATGAGTGCATTCACTGTGTTGTCTTTACTTTTTTGTATCGTTTCCTAAATTACTGAATTCTTCATCAATGACTTGTTTAATCATCTGTGGGAAGCGAGTTCTGGTGGCGGGGTGCATAGCCGTCCAAGATGTGGTGTGAGGGCAGGATTCGTGGAGGCTATTTTTGCTGTCTGTCAGAATGGGGTGCTGACTGTTATGGTTCCCCAAGCTTCCTCGGCTGGAGCTGAAGAAACTTGAGACTATTGAATGGCACGATGTTTTCTCTGGCTTTTGAGAGATTATTCAAATATATTACCATCAGATAAGTAACTGCACTTTTTATAGAGAATAATAAGTTGCGTTTTATTAAACGGTTAGAAAATATCATGTGGTTTCCTTCTGCGGTGAAAGATTGATTGTTTTATGTGTTTTCTGGGTAGAGAAAAGTATTTTAATGCATGCAGTAAAAGATAATTATTTTATATGTTTCTTGGTAAAGAAAAATGTTAATGCATGTAGTTAAAGATTGATTATGTTTTTTCTTGGTAAAGAAAATAGGTAGTTCTTCTTAGAAAGACTACATGCGAGTCTTGTGTGAGAAATGCTTGTCTCTTGTCGTTTTCCTGGAGTAAAATCCTTGTTAAATATAGCCCAAATATCTTCTTGAGAAAAGAAGGTGAAACATATAAACGTCCTGAGGACATAGTGTGAAAAAGTGGCCAAGTTTTCCTTGAATTAAGATATGTCTTTTTATTTAATAAAGGTTTCTTGAAAGGGATATATCCTTTATTGCATTGGGATACTAGTTAATTTCGAAGTTCTTGTGGAAAATTTATGCATTGCATGCATGATAGAAATTGCGATATGATGTGCTTCTTGGCACATCGATAATCATTCTAACTTTCTTGAAGAAAAACATATGTTTTATATACACAAATATAATGTCTTTTTAGGAAAAGAGAGCATTCTTGATGCATGAAAATAATAACTTTATAAGAGATTTCCTGAAAAACAAAGAAAGAGATTCTTGCCTTAAAAGACACACATGAATAGTGTTCATGCAAGAGTAAGAATCCATACTTGTTCATGAAAGGACCATGTGCATTGAAGTAAAAGTAATTGTGCTAGGAAAAAAAACACATGTTGTATGCACATAAGGGTAGCTAAAGTGATTTTGGAAATATGATTTTGTGTGTACATAGAGAAAGTAGTCATGTTAACTTTCTTGGAAAATATAATCTCTTGAAAGATTGACTTGTTAGATGAGTTGTGTTGACTTCTTGATTTTGATGCATAAAGGGTAAAGTTCACCTTGTTTTTGTATCTTGATTTTCATGCATAAAGATGGATATCTTTAATAATTTCTCGAAAGGGAAGCTTGAGAATCCTTCATATAGGAAGATAGAGAAATGAGGTTATAATGACTTCCTTTAAGAAAGAAGTATGTGGTTTGTTATATGAAATAATGGTAATATTCTTGTGAAGGGAATATGTATTGCATACGTTAAAGAAGGGCTATGGTATGCACAAAGAATAGTCATTGTGATATGGAGTTATGTTCTTTGTATGTCTTCGAGACTATGTTGAGTTCTCGAAAGATAACTATGTGAAAAGAACATATGTGCTTAAGCATAGAAATAATAGTTTAGTACACGTATGAAGATGTAACGATTATGTTATACATGTTAGTAGAACTAAAGAGTTAGATCTCTTAAAGAGAACTATGCATTAATGTAAATAAACATTGTGGAAGTCAAACAATATTTACTTGAGTATATGTACTAGCTATATAGTATGTCATGCTTGCACATGCATATGAGTAGAGGTTAAAAGATCTGTTTTAGAGGTTGCTTATTGATTGATTAATATGGTATCTAATCTTGTTTCCAAACTTGTTGACAACTACATTGACAAGAAATGATGGAAGATGGTGCCAAAGGAAAGTGATGTTTAACCTTGTGGCAGGAAAAGGATTAATGGACCATGCAGATTAGTTTGAGTTGCAGGATCGTACATTGCTAGAACAATCATGCCACAAGGAATGTTGTATGTGGTGGTATGTAAGTAAAAGATCACATGGAAACTCTTTTAGCTTTTCACTAGTTATTGGACAACTTAATGATAATTCATTGTAATGATTTTATAACAATGGTTAAGAGAGGAATCCCTTATAAGCCATTGAGTGAGGGGTGAAATCCCTCACGAGTGTTTAATAATAAGATTAAACATTTGCTGGTTTTCACCCTACGGGGTTTTCAGGGTATATCGGTGTCCAATGGTGTGATTGCCTTTTGTGTCGGTTTGATGATGTTGAATCCTTGATGATGATGATTCCTTACTTGATGTGATAATCATAATGTTCAAAGTATGTGATAAATTTGTATGGTAAAGGAAAATCATGAAATGGATGCAAGGTTCATGAGACAGGTTATGGTATTACGCTACCACATTGGTGGTAAATGGTTATGCAACTGGTTATGCAACTTAGTCTTTTACTGCAATTTACTTGATGTATTAATGAACATTATATCTAGTGGTTATTGAGGAGTTGTGATTTGGATAATTACTTGTGGGTAATTTGTAAAAAAAAATTCTAATTCCCTACTTTTACCTGCGAGGTTACCGGGGTACATTACATCCCCCTTAGGGGGAACACAGTCCTCGGTGTTCAATGACACTTATTTCTAGCAAACTGCTGAAAAAAGCACATACTTCCCATGGTGCTTTATAACATAGCTTGATGCAGCATTTAAAATGAACAACAACCACAAACCATGACCAACATGAAAAACATGACAATCATACAACTTATTGGAGCTTTATAACACAACTCATTGCAACATCTACAAAAACATCCATATATACATATACATATACATATACGTAAATCTCATTTTCTTGAACCTGCAAATAATGAAGGATATAAAGCCCACATCTGATCAACCATTCATCCAGGTGGATATTGGTGGCCACCCGCCTATTCCACTTGGACCTGCACCATTGTTTCTTTTAGTTTTTCAGTTTCCTTAATTGTAGCACATTTTACTATTTTTGGCAGTTATTTGGGTCCTGAACTTCTGAAGTCATTTTGAGGCCCTAAATGACGTTTTTCTTTGGCAATATTCCTCTTGGAGATTTCAATAAAATCATGTTTTCATTTGTAGTCCTTAGAGATATCTTTCCAACTAGGTATCATGCATGTCAAATAGAGATAATATGACCAAGTTACGACCCTAGGAAGTTGGCTGCCTAACTAACCCCAACAGGCCCATAAACTCTTGGTGTTGCATCTCCTCGAGTTAGGGTTTTGGTTGTTTATGGTTTTCTCTTATTGTTCAATAATAAAAATGTGCTTGAGCCTCATTGTAACTCAGTTCAGAGGCATGTAGCCGCCACATATCTTCTCAGAGATAATCTACCAGCGCCCGATCTAGTCTCATTTCCATTCTGTTTGTAAGCATATTTCATTATTTGATATTAATGAAAGGAAGTGTTGTTTCCGCTGCATCTCATGGTTATATATGTAATTTGTTGTGTTCCTATTTAAATTTGGATCAGTGGTATTAGAGCGGTCCACTTTTTCTCTGTTTTTCTTTGCATGTCCCCAATGCGGTCGGGATATAAGGAGTTAGGGCTTGAACTAGTCGAACCTTTACAAGACCACCGTCGTAAATCCCGACAGGCTCCCATGGGGGAAGAAAAGAAAGACGAGGGAGAAGGATATCCTATCAAAATATTTCGCGAGGAGGTCCTCTAGAAACAAAGGAACGCGATGATGGATAAATTTTCTTAGATCCTTCAACGGTTGCCCACAAATGGCGCATCCACATCCAACAACCACTGTGGAGGCTCCACACCTTTTAAGGTATAATTAAACTTTGAAATTCCCATATTTGAGGGCTAAATAGATGTAGGCATCATAGGTAAATGGTTGAATCTACTACAAGGATATTGTTTTGTTCACGATTTTTCCATCTAAGAAAAGGTTACTTTTTCTCTTCTCAAAGCTGTCCCCCACGTCAAGAACTAGTGGGAAACCTACTGTGAGTAGAAGGGTGAAAGTAAAACCTCACTGTTTTAAGCTACTCCCCATTGGAATTCATTCTGGGATGCCATCAAGGAGCAGTACTATCCCGTCGGGAGCTATGAGGACAAATACATAAAGTGGACCATGCGTGATAGGGAAGGGACCAAGATGTGCAGAGTTTACCAATGTTTTTCATACCCTTCGCACGAAGTTGGGTATCAAGGATTCTGAGGAACATTTGATACTAAAGTACCATGGTTTCCTACATAGATACATCTAGGACGAGATGGAGTTCCGAGATGGAGTTCCTAGACATCTCCTCGCTCTGTACGACATACCAATATGCCGTCAAGATCAAGAAGAAGTTTAAATAGAAGAAGAGAAACTTTGGATCTGCGAATCTGAAGCAAGGGAAAGGTTCCCCCAAACCGCATAACAAAGGACAAAGCCAAGGTGGGACGAACCAAGACAACACGCCAAGGCCACAAGGAAAAGACAACACTGCGAAGCCAAAGAAGGATACAAGAAAGTGGTGTGAGTTCCATAAGAGCTCCACCCACAACACAAGTGAGTGTTGGGCCAAGCAACCACCAGTGGTCGAGCTGAAGGCTTCATAATCAGATGCATGTTCTGACTCTGAGACAGAACCCAACAAGGGGAATGAAAAAGGGAAGCAGGTTATTGATGCAGAGCTCAGGACCACCGTCGCCACCACAAAGATTGACTTGAAGTCCGGATATCACCAGGTACCAATCGAACTCTATGATGTGTGGAAGACTACCTTTAAAGCCAAGGAGAGCCTTTTCGAATGGTTGGTTATCCCTTTCAGGTTGATGAGTGCTCCTCCAACCTTCGTGAGGTTGATTGATAACATCTTTCTTCCACTCACCAACTCATTTGTAGTGGTATTCTTGGATGACATTCTCATCTTCAGCTAGATTTGGCAAGAGCACCTCCACCACATCCGACAGGTTCTCCAAACATTGCGACAAGACAAGCTATGTGCCAATTTAGAGAAATGCACTTTTGGCATGACCCAGGTTTAGTATCTAGGATATATTATTAATGAACGAGGGGTGTGTGTGGATCCAGACAAGATTAAAATCATTTGGGATTGGCCAACTAAAACCACTCTGACAGAGCTCCACAACTTTCTAGGTCTTGCCAATTTCTACCGCAGGTTCATGTTGGGTTCTCTCATATCACTTGGCCCTTGAGTCAAGTCACCAAAGGAGGAGTGAAAGAAAAATTCTTTTGGTCTAAATATCAGTATAAATCATTCAGAGAGTTGAAACATCACCTTTGCTCTGCACCAGTGATCACATTACTAGACTTGCAACAATGGTTTGAGATTGAGATAGATACCTCTGACTATACTATTGGGGCAGTCCCTACTCAACAAGGGGATCGAGTGGGATATCACAGTGAGACACTTTTAGACACAGTCCAAAATTATCCCACTTATGACAAAGAGATGTATTCCACTGTGGAGGCCTCCCAGCAATGGAAGAATTACATTTTGGGGAAGGAAACGGTCATCCACATAGACCACCGACCCTTGTAGTTCATACAGACACAAGGGAAGTTGTAGAATGATCGTCGTCAGAAGTGGTCCACATACTTGCAACAAGTCCATTTGAATATCAAGTACAAGAAGGGTAACATAAATAATGTTGGAGACTGCCTCAACCAACCACCGATCATGGTGTTAACCATTGTGCTCAACTCTTGTGGGCATGAGACTTCTGATTTGTCACTTCTCTACAAAAGCGACCCAGAATTTGGCCACACATACTGTACGCTCTTGGAGGGTCAACAAGTTCCATATTTTCACCTCTAGGATGCTTTGTAATGCAACTTGGGAAACGTTTGTGTTCTGTCAAGCGAGTGTGCAAATATTATTTGGGAAGCGCTCTACAGTCGAGCCACTAGGAATTTCGAGGTTGAGAAAATGGTGGCAGTACTACAAAAGTATTTCTATTGGCTAGATATTCAATAGGATGTCAGGAAGTACATCAGATCCTGCACTACCTGTGCCATTGCCAAACTGACCATTAAAAAGAATGGTATCTATACTTCACTGCCTACCCCTAGTCGACCTTGGAAATCCATCTCCATGGATTACATGTCAGACCTTACTTCTACAAAGCATGGAAACGACCGTGATTTTATGGTCGTTGACAGATTCTTGAAGATGGTTATTATGGCATCCTGCAAGAAGAGTATCATAGTAGAAGCCATTGTTAAACTCTTCTTTGAACGAGTGTGCATACACTTTGGGATCCCACAGTCTATCATCTTAGATCGGGAAAACATTTTCCTCAGTACATTTTGGTCTAGTCTCTGGTCAATGTTGGGCACCAAGCTCACTAAGTCCACAAATTTCCATCCCCAAACTGATGCCCAGACAGAGGTTGTCAACAGGATGATCATACACATTTTGTGCATGTACAATTCAAAGCATCCAAACACATGGGATGAGAGCCTCCCCTATGTCCAGCACAGCTACAACCAGGCTCTCCACATCTCAACTAGCCACAACCCTTTTCAAGTGGGCTTGGGATTCCAACCACTATGTCCCATTGATGTGGCCATTCCATTTGTAGTGACTCAAGAAAATTCAGCTCATGTCCAGTTCTAAGTAGACAAGGAAAATAGATTCATTGAGAAAATTCAACACATCCACCAACACGTCTGTGACATATTGGACAAAGCTAATGCTAAGTACAAGAAACGACATGATCAAAATTGGGTGCCTCATAAGTTCCAGGTGGGTGACAAAGTTTGGCTACATTTGCAGAAGGACCACTTTGCTAGGCCCCACTGCAAGATTTGCTCGCTTTGATATGGGCCATACACCATCACCAAGCCTATGGGAGATAATGTGTTTGAGCTTAGCTCTCCCCCATTCCTTGCCTTGCACCCAATTTTCAATGTGGATCGCCTTTGGCCATACTTTCCACCATTACTGGACACATCTGACATTGCAGAACAACTCACACCAACAAAGTTCAATCCAAACTGCATTGAACAAGCTGCAACCAATTGCATCATGGACACGTAGATCAAGAAAACTCACGAGCAGAAGATCCAATTGTATCGAGTTGTCAAAGTCGGCCAACTCCTGCACCAAGGAAAATGGCTCACTAGGGACCAAGTTCAGTAGAATTTTCCTCATCTCATGGAGGAACTCAACACAATGGAGACCATTGCTTCCTAAGGGGGGAGGAATGATCCAGGTGGATATTGGTGGCCATCCTCCTATTCCACTTGGACCCCCACCATTTTTCTTTTATTTTTCCAGTTTCCTTAGTTGTAGCACAGTTTACTATTTTTGATAGTTTTTCAGGTCCTGAACTTCCAGAGTTGTTTCCAAGCCCTAAACGACATTTTTTTGGTAATATTCCTTCACGTTATTTCATTTTGTAGTCCTCCAAGATATCTTTCCAATGAGGTGTCATGTACATCAAACATAGATAATATGACAAAGTTACAACCCTGGGAAGTTGGCTACCCAACTAACCCCAATAGGGCCCATAAACTCTTGGTGTACATCTCCTCGGGTTAGGGTTTTAGTTGTTCATGGTTTTATTTTATTGTTCAATAATAAAAGGGTCCTTGAGCCTCATTTTAATTCAGTTTAGAGACATGTAGCCACCACATCTCTTCTCAAAGATAAGCTACCATCGCCCTAGCTAGTCTCATTTCCATTGTATTTGTAAGCATACTTCATTATTTGATATTGATAAAAGGAAGTGTTATTTATGATGCATCTCTGTATTTATGGTTACATCTGTAATTTTTTGCGTTCCTATTTAAATTCAGATCAAGCATCTTCCATGTAGCTTCATTGGGCCCAAATTTCTTCCACTGCACTTTAACTTGCTCAATTGCTCTGCTCCAAAGCATGAACTGTTTCCACTGCAATATGTGATCCAGATTTAAATAGGAACACAACAAATTATAGATATAACAAAAAATACAGAGATGCAGCGGAAATAATACTTCATTTCATTACTGTAAAATACTGAAATATTCTTACAAACATAAATGGAAATAAACCAGCCAGAGTGATGGTAGCTTATCTCTAAGAAGAGATGTGGTGGCTACATGCCTCTGAACTATGTTACAATGAGGCTCAAAGGCCTATTTATTGTTGAGAAACAATGGAAAACCCTAAACATCCAATAACCTAACACTAGAAGATGAAACACCAAATTGTGGGCCCCGTTTGGGTAAATTGGTACATCAACTTCCCAGGGTTGTAACTTTGGCATACGATATCTGTTTGAGGCACATAATATCTCGTTAGAAAGATATATCCGAGAACTATGACTTTGGGAAGAGAAACATCATCCATGGATCAATGTTGCTCCCAATTTTCCCAAAAAAAATCATTTAGAGCCTCAAAACGACTCTAGAAGTTCAGGACCCACAAAACTAGTAAAAATAGTCAATTGTGCTACTATTAAGGAAATTGAAAAGATGAAAGAAACAATGGTGGGGGTCGAAGTGGACTTGGTAGGTGGCCACAAATATCCACCTGGATCAATATGCATTGTGGTTATGGCTGGAATTCTCCCTCTAGTTTTACTTGTAATATAGAACAATCAATCACATGATCAACATCCTGCATATACTTCTTAAGCAATGAAACATGGAAAGCATCATGGACTTTCAATGTTCGAGGCAGTGCAATTCGGTAGGCCACTAGTCCAATCCTCTCAAGGATCTCGAAAGGCCCGAAATATCGAGGTGTCAACTTGGCACATGATCCAATCCTCAAGGAGCTGCTCTTGGGCTTGATGTGCATGTACACATGCTCCCCAACCTAAAACTCCTTAAGTGATCTATGTTGATCCACATAACTCTTCTAACTGTCATGTGCTACCTTCAAATTCCTTTTAATAACCCACATTTCCTATTCCATCTCTGCCAACATATCTGGTCCAATCAATACCCTATTCATTGGATCACTCCAGTTGTTGGGAGTGTTACAACTCCACCCACAAAGTGCCTCAAATGGACTCATTCTCAAGGACTCATGATACCCATTATTGTATGCAAAATCTACAAGAGGAAGATACTCTTCCCACATTTGTTGTTGATGCATGACGTAAATCCTCAACATGTCCTCAAGAATCCTATTAATCCTCTCTATGTTTCCATCTGTCTGTGGATGATAAGTTGTACTAAAATCCAACTGTTGGGCCTCTATTTTGTCTCATTTTTTACTCAAAATATCTCATCCTACTGTTTGATTAAATGATTATCATTGCAATCATTTGTTACTTCTTTTGTTTTAACAACATTAAAATACCATTAATGGAAGTTTAATAAAGGTTTGTATGTTGCAGGTTAAAGTTGATTTGATCATGTTTTGAACCTACAATTACCTACCTACACTTTGCAAGATATTCCTGTACCAATTCAGTTCTGACAGTGTTCCTGCACTAGTGCAAGTTTTACAGCATTCCTGCATAAGTGCAAGTTTTACAGTGTGCCTCCACCAATTTGGGGCTTTGATACATTGACACATTTATGGGAGAATCTGAAAGAGGTTTATGATAAAAATATCATTTGAAGACTTCCACATAATCCAAGACATACCCAAGTCATACAGATTTATATTTAAAGAATAATTAATGTTACAGCCCCAAATTCGTAGCAGTTTCTAAACTGCCAACTTTTTCCTCGTTTTTTGTGCACATGAAGGTGAGTGAAGAAATTATAGAACATGGGTTTTGGTCCTAGTATAGCATGTTGACAAAGCCTCAAACCGATTTCTAAAATTCTTAATGGTATAAAATTTACATAATGGTCTTTGAGGCAGTTTTCTAAAAATAGACTGTTTTTCTAGAATCTTAGCATCTCATATTTCAAACAGTCATTTTCGAGCATGATTTCTGAGGCAATGGATCTGAACCCAAAAATTCTAAGAGAGGTTATTGTTGAAAATATAACAAGGTAGATTTCCTCCAAACATATTTCCGAAATTCATAATGGTTAAGGAAATACACGGAATTCTTTGGAGACATTTTGTTAAAAATACCAACATTTCCAGAATTCTAGAAAATGCCTAGATTTGGGAAATTCGTGGTAAATCTCCTTTATTTCAATAGGGGAACAATTTTATTGTTATTCTATCAATGATAATAATTTGGGATTCAATCCCCATGATGTTTGCGAAGGATTGGCTTGTTTTATGCCAAGTTGGAATGTAAGAAGATTATAAAAGAAGAGCTATGGATCCAAGCCTAGCTAATCAATTTAGTCAATCAATTAAGCAGAGGGGAGAAGCACGCACAGGTGGGAACAACACAAAAGGGAGGAGGATTTGTTTAATGTAGCAGCACGTGGATTTTAGTGTGGAATGCTTCTCCTACTTGCTAGGATTAAGTGATGCCTGCATTATGTAAAAGACTGTGTCTTTTTAAATTAATTGAAGAAATTTTAATTCATGCTTTGTTTATTCATCCATTGCATCTTAACGAATCTAATTGTTGTGTGAACCAGGTTAATCAAATGTGTGAGCTGGCTGGGTTGGCCACCAGACTAGCTTGACACCACTCTCATCTTTTAGATCCAATAGAATTTAGATTATTAATTGTTGTGTGAATTTTGTAGTTTCTTTCTGCCTTTAATTTCTATTTCTAAAATTAATTCGATTTGCTGCAATCCATTGTTCCAGGTTTTAAGGTTAATTTGAGTTGCTGCAATTTGTTTTTGTTTCATCTGCTGCATTATTAATTATACTTGCACTTGAAATATTTTAAACAAACATCATGTCCTTCCAGAATCCACAAGATCAGCTCTGCCTTTATGAGCTCTAACTCAAATTCTATAAATTAATCCAGATCTATTGATTTATATCTAAAGCTACGATTTATACATTTGTTGAGCTGATATTTATAAATGAGGAAACTACACTATGTTTGAATCGATAAATGTTTAATTAATATGATGGTTTCATTTAACTTCTGGATTGTTCTTGCACTAGTGCAACCAAAATGTTACACAAAATTAGTGCAAGCAGAATGCTACACATAACTAGTGCAAGCAGATTGTTACACATAATTAGTGCAAGAAGAATTAGTATAGGCAGAATTAGTGCAAGCAGAATAGTTTGAATTTCTTTTGAATTTATTCTAGAATTTATAGTCTTTTCATTATTGTGCCAGCACCGCTTGATTTCTATTTATGATTTCCCTTATGTTTACTTGCAATTAGAATTTCCTTTTGCATTGATTGCTTTTACTTTGCTGCATGCTTTGAATTGTTGGGTTGGTGTTTCTCGAACTAGTGCAACATTGGTGTTTCTCAAACTATTGCAGCATTGGTGTTTCTTGCACTAGTGCAGGATTACATTTATTTTCGAGATTAATCGCAAGATAGACTAGAATTTGTTTTGCAGGTTACCAAGGACTCTCTCTAGCATTTCTAGTACTACGTCTCAAAGTTCACGAACTCTCTAGATTGATAAATTAAATGTTGGTACATTTATAGACCCTATACTGCACCCAACATTTTAGCACTATTGTCGGGGAGGCACTTAGGGGATTGACCTTGGTGATCTGTTGCAATTGGTTTCTATTCCTTCACCTAGTTTCTCTTGCAATTTTATGTTCTTTGAATTTATTTCTTTCCTGCATTTTTTCTTTAAGGTTTCTCATTTTATTTAATGTTGTAAGAACCCCCCACCCACCCTACACATATATATACACTATTCATGTGCTAACAAATGTACCAATGGTCTCGTTGAAGATAGATAAATGATATTTTGAGGCATTTTCAATGAAGAGTTTGAGGCTAACATCAATCATTCAATGCACCTATTTTACTGATTAGTCAGAAGAAACATTCAAAGAAGGAGTCTCGAAGTAGTACATGGAGAACCTCTTTTAGTTTAGTAAGAAATAGAAAACATTGTTACTTTTGAATTTCCTGTCAAGGATCTAGGAGTGGCTCAAATGCATAATATTTCCCCATCTGCACTACCAAAATTTCACGGTTTGGTAAATGAAGACCCAGATACATTCTTATTTGAGTTTGAAGTACTTTGTAGAGGATATGGTTATTGTACTAATTCTCAAAGGTTGCAAGTGTTTCCTCTTACTCTTAAAGGAGCACCTCTTTGATGGTTCATGAGCCTTGGTGGGAACTGCATTCAAACATGGGAAGACATGAAGAATGTATTCTTGGAGAAATATCAAAACTATTGCCAAGCCAGTGAATATATTTTTGGAATAACACAAAGGGAAAATGAAAGCTTGGAGGCTTATATGGAGCGATTTAGATACAACCTCCAAAAATCAAAACATAGGAATTTGGTAAAAGAGACATTGAAAACACTCCTACTCAGAGGAATCGAAGATGAATTTTTAGAACCTTTAAATCTTATAGGAGAATGTGATGTTTCTCACTTACCATATGATGACGTTTGTAAATTGTGCATTAGTTATTCAAGAGGAATATCCAAGATTGGTGAGAATTCTAGAGAACTTTCTTCTCAATTTTTGGAATCTACTACAAAAATAGGAGCTACAAAATCTTTTCTAAATTTAAAATTGGATGATTTACATGAAGAATGGAAGCATTGCAAGGAGGATCATTCAAATTATTTGCCATCACTGTAGGGGTTTCAACAAGTATTTAAGGAATCAAGTAATGAAATAAATCGACCGTCAGGTATAACTCCAAACTCATCATCATTTAATACTTGGAGTAATATTTATTGTCCCCAGCAGGTTCCTTAACACATATATAACCCCACAGTTCCATGGAAACTTATAATCCTCCTTTGATTCAATACCCAACCTTATGGCCGCAATGTCCCTCTCCTTGGCCCTCATCCTCGAGCCAAATATCTCCATGGCCTCAAGAATCGTTTGGATCTTTTTCTCTAGGGAAATCTCCCATGAAAATTCAATCATATGAGCACCAACAACAATCACAATTTCTTTCCAATACACCATTATGTTATCCTCCATGTTCCCAATTGCATGTGCAACCTTATCTTAACCCTAATCCATACTATAACCCTAGTCCATGCTCCCATCCATACTCTAACCGTAATCCCAATCCAAATCCTAATCCAAACCATCAAGTTGCACAAACGTTTGAACCTCCTATTCTTTCTGATGATTCCCATATTGAACAAGATGTTACACCTTCCATATTGGGAAAGGGAATGAATTTGGAAACTCCCCCATTATCGCGGAACATTTACCCTGGGAAGATATAATTCAAAGACCACCCGAGGATGAATATTTCATTGGAACTTGTTCTAAAAAGGTTGTTGAAACTTAAAGCCCTAAAATCTCTCTCAACATTTCTTGTGAATATGAAAATCAAATATTTGAGCCTGAACTTGAGGGATTTATCTTTTGTCTTTCACCAGATATTTTGTGCTTACAGGAGAATGACTATTCAACTATGGAAGACTTGCATCAGTTGGAGAATCATAAATACGTGGATTTGATTGAATCCTGGTTTCGAGCAGCCATCAACCCATCTTATTTCTTCATCATTCAAAAACTCCTTGTACCATGTCAATTAAAGAAACTGGTTTCTCACGCTTTGGTATGTATAGAAATTTATTCTTTAAAACTAAGTGTGAGTATAATCATCATTTTGTTACGCACATGGTTTCATTGGAAGTACGCCTACACTTAAAGGTGATATTTATCTCTTTAAAATTAGGGTAGGATAATGAATAAAGATGAATAACAACACTCTTGAACTTGTGATTCCATAAAAGCATAACTTTTGAAATTTTTATTATTACGCATTCTCATGGTAAAATTTGTCAAAAGTACTTTACACTTAATGCTTCATATTTTTAAAGTGACTTTGATTGTGGGTCAATATGTATTGTTATAAGTTACATGTAATACTTTTCTCTTATTCTAACAAACTATAATCCAGAAAATATTTTCAAATTCCTCTTCGAAGAGACCAGTGAAAAACCTCTTATGGTGGACCACGCCTACAAAAATCTAATAAGCTTTCATAAAGAACCCTAGCACGATAAACTCAAGGAATCTTTTTGGTCATTATCTAAGATGTTTTTTTAATAAGTTCTTAGGGTAGCATGACCAACTAGTAAAGAATAGTAATTAAAAACTTTTCATGCCATCTTTCACTCTTAAGGAGTAGATTTTCTTCCCCACATATTAAGTAATCCATATGAGGTTAATCATAATCAAAGGTTTTTTCTAAAAACATAAACAAATTAATTGAGGGATAGGAGGTCTCATTGTGAGCCAACCTACTATGATCATGGGTCCTAAGGAGAATGACGTTACCGCACTGGTCACCAACCCAGGGTAATGACTTTTAGTTGAAAAACTGGAAGACAAGAGGTCTCATCGCGAGCCGTATTGTTCATTCTTGTTAGTTCTTGTGAATGGCACTATCGATAGCTAGTTACCAAGCCAGGACAAAGGCCTTCAATTAACTTCTAAAAAAGAGAAAAAAATAAAATATTCTTAAATAACTCTAAATCTATATCAATAGGTGGGACAAGAGCATTTAATAAGGTTAAAAGGTATCCCTGTTGAGGCTATGGATGCCTGCTGGAAATAGGGCCATGCCTGTGGCATTAAAGTTAACTCTACACTGTAACTTACTTTGTTAATTTTTCTTTCCGTGAACTCACTATCAATCTCTTTGAGAATGGCTTTAAAATCATTTTGTTGTTATACCTTGGAGTTCTATCTTTTTGGAATGATTTTTATGGACATGGGGACCCTTAGTGCAGGTAATTCACTGTGCTCAGATAAGAGGAGCTTTAACTATACATGGATAATGGTAAAATAATCATTATGAGAAGGTATTACTATGTCTACATGTAACATCATATCTTTTAAATCATGTCACTCATGTTTATAATGAGGAGGTTAAAGTGAAACTTTTGATCATGGATGCCTCCGAGATATTATTTTTGAAAAGTTTAAGAGTTGTCTATTTTTCTCAAGCAATAGCACCATCCTTGCAATTTAGTTTTTCCATGGTAGTTTTCGTTTTAGGTTTTCTTGAAATCAGTTTAAGTAAATAAAGAGTCTAGCAGACACTCTCTTTTTAAGAGCAAGATTTATCAAGTGTAGGAAATGTAATCATGTAGAATTGCAAGAACATCATTATGAATGTTTATACATGTTTCTAATTTTGTTTTTTGCAAAGGAATAACAGTACCATATTTTCTTGCATGAGGACATGCAAGATGGTCAACATGGGGGGATGTTGGGCCTCTATTTTGTCTCATTTTTTACTCAAAATCTCTCATGCTACTGTTTGATTAAATGATTATCATTGCAATCATTTTTTACTACTTTTGTTTTAACAGGATTAAAATACCATTAATGGAAGTTTAATAAAGGTTTGTATGTTGCATGTTAAAGTTGATTTGATCATGTTTTGAACCTACACTCACGTGCCTACACAGTGCAACATATTCATGTACCAATTCAGTTCTAACAGCGTTCTTGCACCAGTGCAAGTTTTACAGCGTTCTTGCACCAGTGCAAGTTTTACAGTGTGCCTCCACCAATTTGGGGCTTTGATACATTGACACATTTATGGGAGAGTTTGAAAGACGTTTATGATCAAAATATCATTTGAACACTTCCACATAAGCCAAGTCACACCCAGGTCATACATATTTATATTTAGAGAATAATTAATGCTACAGCCCCAAATTTGCAACAGTTTCCAAACTGCCAACGTTTGCCTCATTTTTGGTGCATCTGAAATTGAATGAAGAAATTCTAGAACATGGGTTTTGGTCCCAGTATAGAAAATTAACAAAGACTCAAACCGATTTCTAAAATTATTAATGGTATAAAAGTTACATAACGGTCTTTGAGGTAGTTTTCTAAAAATAGACTGTTTTTCTAGAATCTTACCATCTCAGATTTCAAACAGTCATTTTCGGGCAGGATTTTTGAGGCAATGGATCTGAACCAGAAAATTTTGAGAGAGGTTATTGTTGAAAATAAAACAAGAGATATTTCCTCCAAACCGTTTTCCGAAATTCAAAATGGTTAAGGAGATACACAAAATTCTTTGGATACATTTTGTTAAAAATACCAACTTTTCCAAAATTCTAGAAAATGCCCAGATTTGGGAAATTCGTGGTAAATCTCCATTATTTTAGTAGGGGAATAGTTGTAATGATATTCTATTACTGATAATTAGTTTGGATTCAATCCCCATAATGTTTGCAAAGGATTGGCTTGTTTTATGCCAAGTTTGGAATGTAAAAAGATTATAAAAGAAGAGCCATGGCTCCAAGCCTAGCTAATCAATTTCGTCAATCAATCAAGAAGAGGGAAGAAGCACGCATAGGCAGGAACAACACAGAAGGGAGGATGATTTGTTCCAATGTAGCAGCACATGGATTTTAGTGTGGAATGCTTCTCCTACTTGATGGGATTAAGTGATGTCTGCATTATGTAAAAGACTGTGTTTTTTTTAATTAATTGAAGCAATTTTAATTCATGCTTTGTTTATTCATCCATTGCATCTTAATGAATCTAATTGTTATGTGAACCAGGTTAATTGAGGGTATGAGGTAGCTGGGTTGGCAGCCAGACCAGCTCGACACCTCTCTCATCTTTTAGATCCAATAGCATTTAGATTATTAATTGCTGTGTGAATTTTGCAGTTTCTTTTTGCCTTTAATTTCTAGTTCTAAAATTAATTCGATTTGCTACAATCCATTATTACAAGTATTAAGGTTAAGTTGAGTTGCTGCAATTTGTTTCTATTTCATTTGCTACATTATTAATTATACTTGCACCTGAAATATTTTAAACAAACATCGTGTCCTTCCAGAATCCACAAGATCGGCTCTGCCTTTATGAGCTCTAACTCGAATTTTGTAAATTAATCCAGATCTATTGATTTATATCTAAAGCTATGATTTTTACATTTGTTGAGCCAATATTTATAAATGAGGAAACTACACCATGTTTGAATCGATAAATGTTTAATTAATATGATGGTTTCCTTTAACTTCTGGATTGTTCTTGCACTAGTGCAAGCAGAATGTTACATAGAATTAGTGCAAGTAGAATGTTACATAGAATTAGTGCAAGTAGATTGTTACATAGAATTAGTGCAAGAAGAATTAGTACAAGAAAAATTGGGAAAGCAGAATAGTTTGAATTGCTTTTGAATTTATTCCAGCGTTTACAGTCTTTTCCTTATTTTGTCGGCACCGCTTGATTTCTAGTCATAATTTCCCTTTTGTTTACTTGCAATTTGAATTTCCTTTTGCATTGATTGCTTTTACTTTCCTGCATGCTTTTAATTGTTTGGGTTGGTGTTTCTCGAACTAGTGCAGGATTGGTGTTTCTCGCACTAGTGCAGGATTACATTTATTTTCAGGATTAATCACAAGGCAGACTAGAATTTGTTTTGCAGGTTACCAGGGACTCTCTCTGGCATTTCCAGTGCTACATCTTGAAGTTCATAAAATCTTCAGATTGATAAATTAAATGTTGTTACATTTATAGACCCTATACTGCACCCAACACCAACTCTGTCCCCAAACCTGCAAACAACTCCTTCCAAAACCTATAAGTGAACTTGGCATCTCTGTTTGATATAATCTTCTTAGGAACACCATGTAATCTCACTATCTCCTCGATAAAAATCTAAAATACCTCACTAGCTGAGTCCATAGACTTAACTGCAATGAAATGAGATACTTACTTAACCTGTCAAACATAACCATGATGGAACCATGTTGTCTTGATGTCCTCAGAAAACTTTAAATGAAGTCCATGGATATGACCTCCCATTCCCACTTTGGAATTGAGTCGACTACAAGAAACTACCTGGATGCTTACACTTTGCCTTTACCCGCTAACAGTCCAAACATTTCACAACAAACTCAACCACCTATTTCTTCAAGTTAGGCCAATGATAGAACTTCTTAACTGCCGTCATAGTATTCTGATATCTCAGGTGACCTGAATATGGCTTAACATGAAACTCTTTTTAACAAAATCTTCTTGAGTTCACCATCATTTGGTACATAAATCTTGTTCCTAAACCTGACTAAGACATATGCCATGTGATGGTACTCCTGATCCCTATTACCTTCACCTTGCCATTGTAGCATGTGCTTCAACTGTTGATACCTGTAATCATGCTTCCTTGCCTACAAGATCCACTCCTACAAGTTTGTCCCATATGAACTTACTGATACAATGTTATTTACATGAGCTCTCTTGCTAAAATCATCTGCAACCCTATTCTCTTTACCCTTAATGTACCTAATCTCGGAGTCAAACTCACTAAGCATAGTCAACCACTTAGATTGCATAGCATTCAGATTAGGTTGTTCAAACAAGTACCTCAACCCACTGAGATCACTCATTAGAATAAACCACCTACCCAAAATATAGTGCCTCCACATCTTCAATGGATGAATGATCGCTACCGACTCAAGATCATGAGTTACATAAATTTTTTCTTGCTCATCTAGTTTTATTGACTTGTATCATACCACTTTCTCCTCTTACATCAGGACTCCACTAAGTCCTTTCTTGCAAGAATTTGTAGATACCACAAAATATTTATCTGGATCTACAATCTTTAGAACTGGAGTGTTTGTAAGCAACTACTTCAACTATTGAAAACTATCTGCACATTCCCATGTCCATTCATTTTTTTTTTCTTTGCAAAGATGTAATAGGGTAGGAAATTTGTGAGAAGTTCTTTATGAACCTCCTGTAGTAACTTGATAATCCCATAAATTATTTGACCTCATCCACATTATTAGGTGTTTCCCACTTCATTATATCTCTAATATTTTCTAGGTCGACTTCTATACCTTCACTATAAATAACATTCCCCGAGAAATGAACTTCTATCTTAAAGAAATTTCACTTGCTAAGTTTGGCATATAGTTGAAGCTCTATCAACGCTCTTAACACCGCTGCCATATGTTCTGCATGCTCTTCCTCATTCTTAAAATATATCAATATGTCATCAATTAATACTGTTGCAAAACTGTCAAGGTCAGCACACAACACACTATTCATCAAACAAATGAAAATAGCTGGAGCATTATTCATGTAGAAATTTGATATAAATTGCAACTGCTCAAGATTTCAAACTGAAAAACAAGAGATATAATTTTACTCTACTATTCTACAGAATATAAATCACAATTTAGAACAACATGCAAAGACATGAAACAAGAAAAACCACAAGTACATAGTGATTTCTAACGTAAACCAATTGGGAAATACCCCTCAAGCCTCTTTGCATTAATCAATTGAATAGTGAAAATATTACAATTGCTTGCTCCAGCTCTAAGCACAACTTGCAAAAGAGTAAATGTAGTCTCTACTGAATGAGACCCTCTAGACAACACTTAGCCACTTTATGTCTCCTCCAACCTCTTATTTCCTTGTGTAATTCAGAGCAAATTCCAGCTCCTAAACACTAGGAAAGGTTCCTATTTCTTTGCACAATTCGCAAGGATTGATCAACTGCCTGCATGCAAAATTCTGTACACTCCAGTATACAAATAATTTTACATTAGCATTAATTCCTCCACTCCAGCTGTGAATTTTGAATTCCATGTATGCATGAGATATGTATGGCTGATTGATTAGTTAACTGATAAATCTCCAAGTTAGACTATGGTCTCACTACACAACTAACCTTCAACTGTCTCTATCAATAGTTAGAGGTAATTTAACTGAGTACAACTGAAAATAACTAAACTAGATTGCTAAAATTAGAAATCAACACATGAATCACTAAAATCCAATCCTCTAACACAAATTTACTGAGTTAACTAGTAGACAAGGGCCATGTAACACAATTTAACTGCCACCAAGCTATCTTATTGATGTGGAAATTTGAATTACTCAATTTGACTATGGCTAAAGTCAAATTGATCCTTTCTTGCTACGATTTATAATACTCCCTCTTAGAAAGAAATGGATTTTTAACCACTGCTATCCAACACCTATGGAATGTACTATATCACTACCTCTCACTGTTGTTGTTGCTACTATAATAACTGCAACTGAGAAACATAAAAGAAAACATTGAATCAACTATGTCTTTGCAACTGTCTATTGGGAATACTGCACTGATGTTGAATTTACAATGTTCCTCCTGCACTGGTATCAACACTCATCTATGCTCTTTGGCATCTGAATCCACACTAACCCTTCTGCTATTGAACATTGTGGGCCCTTGTGTCAAGGTAATGATCCATGAGGAAAGTATACTGCAACTTCTCTCATATGGATCCTGCCAAATTGTTAGCAACTTTGAGGATAAAGCTCGACTTCACCCCACCTCACTCCTGGAGGTATAGCTGCATGCATGGAAAAATATGATGTACTCATACTACTACTACCACTACTCTATTGTTGCTTCAACACTGCTACTGCAACTAATGGAATAATGAGTTTGATCTCCCCAGATATTGAGGTAATAGCTTCCATAGGGATGTTTCCTCTGAAATTAGACTCCCTCTGAGTCTCGATCTCCCTGTGGGAAATATATCTACTCCTCAATCTACCAATATCAATGATCACATCTCCTTTTTGTGTCACTAAGCATTGCCTCATAGATTTGCCCACTAGCAGCCTTCTAGCTCCATTAAGAAGTCCCCACATACGGTTTTCTCGATCTTCCCTGAGCTAGGGCTCCATAACTATACCTCCTAACAACTCATTAGTTCATTGAAATACATTGCCCCGAATTTGAAGAAAAACTGCTACATTGAAGCATAAAATTCAAAATTCCTGAGGGATAAGTTCGAAAGACTAGTTCTAATGTGATTTCAGGGCTCTGATACCATGTAGAAATTTGATAGAAATTGCAACTTCTCAGGATTTCAAATTGAAAAATAAGAGACGCTATTCTACTCTACTATTCCGTGAAATGTAAATAAATTTAGAAAAACATGTAAGATATGCAACAAGAAAAACAAAAAGAAAACAATGATTTCTAGGGGATCCCAACTAAGAAAAACACCTCAATCCTCTTTGAATTATTTAGTTGAATAGATAAAATATTACAATTGCTTTCTTCATCTCTGAGAAAAACCCAAAAAGAATAATAGTTCTCTCTACTGAATGATACCATCTAGCCAACACGTAGCCACACTATGACTCCTCCATCCTCCTATTTCCTTATAAAATTATGAGAAAATTCCATCTTCTAAACAATAGAAAGATCCCTATTTCCTTACACAATTCCCAAGGATTGATCAACTGCCTTTATGAAAAATTATGTACACTCCACTAGTATAGAAATCATTTTACATTAGCCTTAATTCCTTTGATCGAGCTGTGAATTGAGAATTCAATGTATGTATGAGCTATTTTTGGCTAATTTATCAGTTAAATGACAGATCTCTAAGTTAGACTATTGTCTCACTACACAATTAACCTTCAACTAAATTTACCAATAGTTAGAGGTCAGTTGACAGAGTACAACTGAAAATAACTGAACTATATTGCTAAAATTTAGCAATCAACACATACATCATTGAACTTCAAGTGTCTAACTCAAAGTTACTTAGATAACTAGTGGAGAAGGGTCATGTCACACAAGTTAATTGCCACCAAGTTGTCATGTTGACGTGGAAATTGCATTTACTCCATTTGACTAAAGCTAAATTTAAATTGAGCCTTTCTTTCTACACTTTCTAACAAGTCAAACCAAAAGGAACCACAAAAAACTCATAATGACCATACTTGGTTCGGAAAGTAGTCTTATAAATGTCCTCTTCTTTGATGTGTACATGATGATATCTTGATCTCAAATCAATCTTCGAGAACATTAATGCTCCATTCAACTGATCAAACAAGTCATCAATCTACGACAAAAGATACCTACTCTTAATTGACACCTTTTTCAACTACATGTAATCAATACACAACCTGAGAGTACCATCCCTCCTTTTCACAAACAATACTAGTACACCCCAAGGTGACACACTTGGCCTAATGTATCCCTTATCATGCATTTCCTTAAGCTGCAACTTTAATAATACCAACTTTGAAGTGCTCATCCGGTACGATGCCTTTAATGCTGGTGTTGATTCTAACATTCACTATTATGCACTTGACTTGTGAGAAAACCAAAATACCAAAAATAAAAAACGATATAGCTCGGAAATATTACATAAAATGAGACAAGTTGCAATGATATTTTATTATTCAGAAGTAGAATACAATTTTCAATTGCATCTTTGAGGGGGAAACCTCCAACAGAGCATAGCTCTTACAATAAGAGTTGATACCTCTTCTCTTTCTATCTAAGACTATTTATAGATTTATGACATCCAAATCTCTAAATATTAGTGGTCCCTTGCATAACATGGGTTGACCACTTTATTTATTAAATATGGCCTATTTATAACTAATTGTGGTCCATTTTCTATAATGTGGATCAACCACTTACAATTATTATTAATGCGGATAATTGCTTAAGGGATTTATTGACTCAACTAATGAAATATGACTCTAACACAACCTATTAAATGAATAAGGGAGTTAGGTCTAGATCCTAACATGCCCTCCCCCATCAAAACTAACCTTGTCCTCAAGGCTAAAGTTTCACAAACTACTAAAGAATATTGGTTAAATCCCATGTCGCATTTTCTAGAGAGGTGTCTCTTCACTTGATGAGAACTTCCTTGAGTGTGTGGCTACAGAGATGTATTTCATGTGTATCGAGGACCTGTTCAAGTTAGAGCCACAATGAACCTTCCTCATCCAATTCTGGTAGACTAGTTTGAACCTTACAATTTTTCCCCACAACTTTCTTGAGGTAGGATAAATGGAAGTCTGGGTGTGTTTTTGAAGTAGTCAGTAGGACCAATTTGTAAGCGACTTCTCCTATACGCTGGACTACTTGATAAGGCCGATATAATTTCAGGGCTAGTTTTTGGAAGCTCTTTTCTTTGAGATATGTCTTCTTATAAGGTTGGTTTTATAGGAACACTTGGTCACCTACTTGAAATGACCTCTTTGGATGGTGTTGGTTAGCCTATTGCTTCATTTGATTATGATCTTGATGTAGAATATCTTTGAGATGCACGATCATGGTGGCACGAGTCTGCAGGAGCTGATCAAATGGATATACTTTGGAAGATCTTTGTATATAAGAAGTTATTGAAGGTGGGAGTTGGCCATACACTGTGTCATAGGGCATCATCTTGGTGGCTTCATTATAGTTAGAATTATACTACCATTCAACTAAAGGCAACCATTGTACCCATTGCTGCTTTCTGTCTGAGGTGAAGCACCCCAAATAGGTCTCTAAACATTTGTTGACAACTTATGTTCGACCATCAGTTTGGCGATAATAGGCTATGCTCATTTGGAAATGCGTGCCTTGTCGCTTGAAAAATTCCTACCAAAAATCGGTGGTGAATGTGGGGTCTCGATTAGACACAATGGAAGGTTGCATGCCATGGAGTTTGAATATTTGGTCCATGAAAACCTGAGCCACCAATGTTGGGGTAAATGGGTGCGGGAGAGAATATGAGCATATTTGGAAAATTTGTCAACAATCACCATGATGACGGATTTGTTTCTTGACTTTGGGAGATGGATAATGAAATCCACAGAAACATCTGTCCAGAAAGAAGTAGGGAATGGAAATGGTTGCAAGGTGCCCGATAGATTGATCGTTTCCCCTTTTTGTGCTAACATACTACGCATTTAGCTACAAATGTAAGAATGTCATGCTTCATGCAGGTCCAAAAGAAGGAGTGACATGCGTGTGCATAAGTCTTCTGAATGCCTGAATGTCCAACAATGGGAGAGGAGCAAAAATATTCTAAGATGTGGGGTTTGAGGTTGGAGGTCGGGGCGAACACCACCCTCTCCTTATAGTAGAGAACCTTATGCTTCCAATAGTAATCCTTCGAGGACTTAGGATATACTCGTAATTTGTTAATGAGATGGGACATATAAGAATGGGAGAACCATTTGTGACAGGCTTCTTCAATCCAATTTGGTATGGGTAGAGAGAGGGATAATAGGGTGCCCTCATCCTAAAACTGGAGCGATAAGACATCAACCACTACATTTTCATGCCCCTTCTTTTAAATTGTCTCATAATCATATCCCAACATTTTTGCAAGAAATTTATTTTGTTGTGGTGATGATAGATGCTTCTTTAAAAAATATTTTAGGCTATGACAGTTAGTGCGGATTTGGAAACAAAGCCCCAATAAGTATGGTTGCTAAGTATCTACTGCATGTAAGATAGCCATAATTTATTTCTCATATCTAGATTGACCCAGATGTTTTCCATTGAGTTGTTAACTGGTGAAATACAGTGGTCTACCTTCCTACATTAATATTGCGCCAATGCCCGTACTTGAACCATCAAATTTAATCACAAAAGATTTGGTGAAGTCTAGTAAGGCCAATATTGGAGTGGAGCACATGTCCTGTTTGAGAGCTAAGAAGGACTATTGAGCCGTGTCAGTCCAGAGGAATGAATTATTCTTGATAATATTGGTGACGGGTTTGAAAATGCATCCATAATTTTGGAAAAATTTTCTATTGTAGCTCGTGAGACCCAAGAATCCCTGAAAACTCTTAAATATTTTTGGTTGGGGCCAATATTGCATTACCTGAATATTTTTTGGATCAACCCTCACTCAATCACGACCCACAATGTGTCCCAAATACTCTACTTCTTCGATGCCAAAGGAGCACTTGGATAATTTGACAAAGAATTTTTTATCTTGAAGAAATTGCAATCTTGTCAACATGTTGAAGGTGTTTGTCCCTTGTTATGATGTAGAAGAGAATGTCATCGAAAAAGACCAGGATGAAGTTTCTAAGATATGGTTTCAGAAGGTGGTTCATGAGGCTCTGAAAAGTGGATGGAGTATTATAGAGACCAAATGGCATGACTAAGAATTCATACTGGCCTTCGTAATTGTGGAAGGTTGTCTTGGGAATTTCAACTTCCTTCATGCATATTTGGTGATAGCCCGAGCAAAGGTTTAGCATGGTAAAAAATTTACCACCATGCAATTCATTAAGCATATCATCAAATAGTGAAATAGGAAAATTTTCCTTGACAGTGAGCTTGTTAAAGGCCCTAAAGCTGGGACACGTGTGCCATTCTCCATGTTTCTTTAGAACCATGACCACTGGAGATGAATAAGGGTTAGTGCTGGGATGAATAACACCAACATCAAGGAGTTCCTTGATGATTTTTTCAATTTCATTCTTTTGTGCAAAAGGATATCGATATGGGGAGACATTTGGCAGTTAGGCACCTAAGAGCAAAGGGATGTTATGATGATGTTCACCCCTAAAGGGTGGGAGCTCCTTAGGTTTGTCAAAGACCCACTGGTGGAAATCTGATACCTGTTGCATATCAGGATGAATATGAGGAGGTGTGGATTCAATGACCTATATGGATTTAAATTGGGCTACTACCCCATGATGGTCCTTTTTTAAAAGCTTCTCGATTCAATGCGAGTTGATGACAGTAGGAGCACCTGCATGGTGTCCCCTCAATGTATGTGTGTGGTTGTTCTACTTAAAGCTCATATATAACTCTTGGAAATCCATTTTGATAAGGCCTAGAGTGCAAAGCCATTCAACACCAAGGAAACTGCCACAACCACCCATTTCAATGGAAAATATGTGGGTTTTTAGGTGATAATCCCCCACCTGAAGCTTATTGTTTTCACAACATCCTTCACATTTCATGGTCCCCCCATTAGTGATAAGGACTTCGAAAATATATACTGCCCATACAAAATAATGAACAACTTCTCCTACTCTCTTATGGATAAGGGTATGCATGATATCACTATTAGTCAACACCAGTATTGGTCGATGATTAATAAAACCTCAAATTTTGAGAGTTTGGGGCAAATAAATTCTAGCCAAGGCATGTAGTGATATAACTAGATCATTTGGAACAGGTGTGAGATAATTTTATGAATCGGTTTGGGGTTCACTTGCTTCTTCCTCAGGCACTTCAGTGGATGGAGCTTCATCAATTGAGTTGTTTTCAGTAGCCTCAATTTGAAAGAATTTTGGTTCCTTGCATTTATGTCCTATGGAGTACTTCTTATCACAATAGTAAAAGAGTCCTTGTTTCCTTATTTTGGCCATTTCTACTGACGACATCTTTTGAACCTTGAGTGTTTGCGTGGGGATCATAGCTTGGGTGGGACGTGCCTTTGTGACAAAATTTGGATGATTGGACTGAGCAGTTATGGTGACTTCTACATCTAAGTCCTCGTGACATGTGTCCAATGAAGTAGTTGGGTGATGCATTCAGACATGGGCTTGGATGGCTTCCTTTAAACCATTGATGAAACATTTCAAGTAAAAAGCATCTCCTAGTCCTTTAGTTCTGATGACCAATTTTTAAAAAGCTGCAATGTAGTGCCTTACTGTACTTGTTTTCCTAAACTTAGTGAGAAGACCCAAAAATTGAGATTTCCAATCAAAGTAGACACAAATGGATTTTGAAAACATGTTCCAAGTTGGCCTCCTTGGATAACATTTTTGATGCCACTTCCATCCTTGCAATCTCTCTTGGTCCAAATAAATGGATCCCATATGTATTTTAGTTCCATCCTCCTAGATATTATTAATGAGGAAATATTGTTCCATTTGTGCCACCCATACTGCGAGGTTAGAGCCCTCAAATTCACACATGTCTAGTTTTGGTTTCCGGTGGTTCGAATATTGGTGATCCACTAGAAATGAATGTGATGGCTGGATTCTCCTTCTATATGTGGATCAACACTATGTTCTTCCTGCATGGGTTCGTGAGGCATCTATATAACTTCCATAACTTGAGACCTCGTACCGAGCATACACTAGCCCTGGTCAAATTTTGAGCGTAATTAAGAGTAGTATGTTTGGAAAGAGGGAAAGCTTAGGAGTCTAGTGATGTGGGTCACTTGAAGCTGTGTCAGGAAAAATTTGGGATCACCTACAAATTGGGGCTTACAAGTGAATAGTACCATGATGACCAACTCATCATCCTAAATCTTATGGGCTGGGTATCTTGCAAGTGTCCCGAGATGGCCTCAGATTTTTTATTTTTTGTTTTTACTTCGAACGGAGTCTTACTCCCAGCTAATCAATACTACAGTAACTAAATTCTAGACAACTTGATACTACCAAATATCCTATGAAAATCGGGCTTGGACTGTATTAACAGAAACCCCAAGGTCTTGGTACTGCAGAATGTGCTGCGACAATATAATCTGGACTATGGCGGCTAAAAACCTCAATGCACAAAGAGTTTGATTTGCACTTTGAAACCCCAACTACTGAATCTGATATGTATGACAAAACATAACCCCAACTGTTAGATCTGATCTGGACAACGACAGTCAAACCCTGACAATCAAATATGATCTAGAAGAAAAAGGTAAGGGACGATCTTCAAATAGCTGAGGGAACTATGGTCTCAAAGGAGTGCCAGGTGCTACAAATCACAATATATGCAAGTGTCCAATGACAGTACTCGACCCAATATTTCAGGGTGCTAACTAAGGAGGATTGACTGTACCCTTAGCTGTACTACCCGACTATCATATTGTATGCACAATTAATCTCCCTGAGTGTTGTTATCAGTGTACTGTAGTAGCAAGATGGATGACAAATTATCTAAGGTTACCCTAGGGTTGATTATGATATACCCAAGGGTACGTGCAAATGTAGTCTATGTGCGGTTCTGTCTAATGCACTACTACTTGAAGGGCTACCCATAACAAGTGTGACCACATCTTGTAGTTCCTACGTTCATGCCTCCCAAAA
>APFE031753685.1:55000-118854 GCA_000404065.3 Pinus taeda
ATGCTCTAATTGTGCATTGATCCTTAGAAGCCTTTTTATCATTGAGGCCTCTATTTTCTTCATTTTTCCTTGAATTTCCCTCTCATGAAAATATGTGACCCTTCATATCCCTTTTCTCCTATTTTCCTTTGTTTTCATAACTCAAATGACAATTATTGCCACTTTTCCTTTATTAATTCCTTCGCCAATTTCCATAGCAATTACTTAATCAGAAATGATCCCCATCACTATGTTTTTCCCAACATTCAACTTGGAATACATGTCTTGTGATCTGGTTTTATTTTTTTATTTACATGCCCCACAACCTAGTACATCTGAAAAGATATTTTTTATGTGCAGATTGGGAATACATTCAAGGCTTATTAGAATTTTGTTCCAGCCTTGGACATGCTCCAATTTGTTGACATATAATTTATTAATGGTTTATAATGACCCTATCCCTAAAATCTCCTTGGATAAACTCGACTGCCATTTTCATCTACATCCCGTCTTTAATGGTTTCTCATGCAATGTATGCTATATGTAATGTAGTAGGTCTAGAATGTGTTGTCAATAAACCATGACTAAAATGGGAAAATCATTGCTAGACTAGTGGACTGAGACCCAATTCCCATCCTAATCACTACAGTGTCAAGTATCACATTAACTGGGATGCTTAAGTCTATCAGAACTATTTGTATGAATACTAACATCAATACTAAATGTTACCTTTTCCTAATAGAATGATGCACTGTGTGTGATTTTACAAGATGACATGGTGGAGTGTGGTTCAATTTCAATAGTGCACATGGGTAGTAACATAAAATAATATATGAATAGACATTGTCTGTCTTTTCACAGGCTTAAAAATACAACTAGACTTAATATAAATCCTCTGTATATAAATGTGAAATAACTATATCCCATTTTACTCTTGGAGCATAAGGTTACAAATATGGCCTGGTTCTTTAAGGGCTTTGTGCATAACACCTACATAGCACTTTAGTTTATTACCTCGTGCTTATTCCCGGGTTGCATTGTGTGCTAGTATGAGAAACATTGGAATGTTTTAAAGGAGATAAATTTTGTTATTGAAATTAACTCTAATGGTTTATTTTATATGAAAATAAATCCCATGTTTTCATTGAATAAGTTTTAATGCATCACTGTTGATTTTCATATATCTATATGCTACAAAATTTACTCTGAAACATGCTACTTGTTAGAACATGAAAATCGGCAGTATCATATATAAAGACCATACCATAAATATGTGTATATACGCAAGGCTATTCGTTGGTTAAAACTAATTAATATAATTAGTATAGGGATCAACAAGTTTAAATCTCCTCTACATTACAACTAGCATATGGATTAATTGGGCAGGGTTATTGTTGCCGCTTTTCCAAGAAATCCACACTGAGAGGCCACAAGGGGTTATGTCTATGATGAAATTTGGGGCTAACATATGTAATATCATAGTGTATGGATTACGACAATAGGTTAAAAGGGTTTTTTATGCTAATCAAGTGAATTTTGCACATGCGTAGTGTTTTCCTAAGCTAGATATGTTTACCTATGAATAGTTGTAAATAGCCTCAATTGTAGAATTTCATTTTTATGTAAAGTAAGATAAATACCATGAACAATGTTAGGGTCATTGGTTGTGCAAAATATATATCTATATATATCCTACATGTAATAACTTATACTGCACCATTCATCGCTTGTAAATAATAAGAAGAATCCAAGGAGCTTCCTTAGATGCATTAATAGCTTCAACAAAATGGGGAGAAACAATGCTTATTGTCACAAGCCTATACATGACTCAATTAACAACAATTATATGTTTTAGAAACTAAGTGGATAGGTGAATAGAGAAAACAAAGATGCACCACACTATTAGAAACAAGGGTGTCAAAGAAAACTATCAAAGTTCTAGTCCTTTTACAGAGCTAGAACGCCAAAATATCTACATATAATGTACATTTGACATCTAATTTTGTTAAGTGATAAAGATAAATTAGTATTCCAGATATATCTAATTCTATTAAGTGGTAAAGATAAATTAGTCTTCTAGATCTAAGAACTAGGTACATTGATAACCAAGCATGAATTTAACTCTCCAGAATCTCCATTACAACTCGTAGTTTATGTAGGTTTTAACCCCGTACAGAAATTACCTGCATACAAATTCTAAATCATAGGAAAAATAAAAATGCGAGAGCATAACACATAAAACACATATACACAGAGATTTCCCACTAGATTCAAAAACCGAGACTACAAAGCTTGATTTTTCATTATATTCCTTTCATATGTTACAATACATATTTATACATGCCGAAGCATCCAATACCATGGACCGAAAACCATCGCGTTCCAAAACCATGGACCGAAAACCATAGGTAGGTTCGCCCAACCTAATATAGGGTCCAAAAAAAAATTTCTCGGGGCACTGCCCCGAGCCCCATAGAGGGGGGCTACCCACCCCCCACAAACCCCCCGGAGAGGGGGGGCGTGACCCCCCCGCTGCACAATCAGCACAACGAAAGGGGGGCTCTGGCCCCCCTCTAACCCCCAGGTTCACTGCGTAGGTTAGTCGTGGAAAGAATATAACACAACCCAACAGTTTAACTTGTATATGAACTGCAACCTCTCTATTACTACATAGACAATTGTTATCCAGTGGTTTCCATGCAGATTTAGGATATGATGTAAGATGTGTTTTTTGATCCAGAACAAAAAGTTTCATTGTTCAAATCCCTATAAGTCAATCCAACCAAAAGATAAACTTAAATAATGTGATTCGTAGAACCCATTCTCACCTAGAGAGTCAAGTTCCCTTATCAGTCACTTCCCCAGTTCCAAGAGGTGTGTTAGAGAAACTCCTTCCCTTGAAATTCTTCTTCCTCCCTTTTTCTTTGGTCATACAATATGCTCTTCATGTGCAGATTTTGGAGGCCATATTTCAAATTAATGGAGGTGAAATTAATATTGATAATTGGCCAAGAAGAAAACAATGATGGATTGAAAAGAAAGTCTTGAAAAAAGTTACACAAATGGAAAATACATATAGGAAATGTTTCATTTACTCCAAATGTAGCTTAAATGTACTTAAATGTATGCCATTATTTCTGTTCTAACAAGAAAACCAAGAAAATACCTCCAAATTCGACTTGGAAGGAAAACCAAGCAAATAATTCCAAATGACTTGGCCATTGAAACAAGGGTCTCAGGGTAGCATTTGTGATCTAAAAGAGATAAATATATTTAAAGAGTTATATAGATTCAAACTATTTAGAATACGATATGAAGATATTGGATGGATTTGTTGAACAACTTTGCATCAATGTCGTTGTATCAATTAGGGTGATTCAACCCATCTAGGAACGCAAAGGATTAATCACTAATTTTTAATGGAATTAATTACTCCTACCAACATGACTACCTGCCAACTTGGCAATGCAAAAAATAAAAATCTAGTGTGACTACTTGTCAACTTGACAAAGAAAAAACATAATCTGTAATTTTATAAAAAAAAAAACATGCAACAATATCCTATGACAACTGTAACCTGCTTATAAATGATTTGGTGAAGAAAAAATTATTAATTTTTATAAATTATTTGATGTAAACAATACCCTAAATTTTTAGTAGAGTATTCTAGCACGCTTGAGAGAACCACGCTAAAGGAAATATGAAATATGACTCCATAACTTTCAGAGTTGGTAAGATGAAAATAAGATTAGGATATGGGTATGCTACTATATCAAAATCTTAAATTCACACCCTGAACAATAACAAAATCATCACCGTAAACTAGATAATTTGAGCCATACTAGGCATTTAGGTATTTGCTGCAAAGGAAACATGTCTAAAATTACCCAATATTGGAAGAGGTGGAGATCATCATGAAATGATAGGTGAGTAAGGATATACAACGCATTAGAATGCCCTTTTCGCCGATTTTTTACTTCTACTAGAACAATATTCACAAGTTATTGCAACCATTCTCACTTACTAACAAATACCAATCCTTTTTCTGGTAAATAAGTATATTTACAAGTTAATTATTTATTTAATGTGATATTAGAAAAATAAAATTTAATTTACTAAAAAAAGTGAGTGGATTTAATGGGTAGATATTGGTTTCAAATTGAATACATAATAGAAATAAAATTTGTAGTATTTTCAATTGCATGGAAGAATGAAACTTAAGTTTACTATAGAAAGTGAGGGATCCTAATGGACAGCTATTGATTTCAAGATAAATAGATAGTAGTAGTAGAGTGGTTAGTGCCTTTAATTGTGTAATAATGGTTGTTGGTTTTTTTTAGAGGTTCAATTGTATGAGTTCATAAGGAGAAACACCACCATTGGCCTCTTCGACATTTTTATTGTTGGGGGCATGGGCTTTAATATTTTTTTAAACTAACCTTAGGTGTTTAATTTCCACCATTACATAGAAGAAACCACGTAGCAAGGATTCTAATATTTCACATAGGATTTTTCAAATCTCGAGGGGAGAGGTTGACGATGGGAGAGAATTGTGGAGGGACTAAATTGTGCCATGAGCCATAAAAAATCAACCGCCTCTCGCACATTCCTAAGTAGCATTCCTCTTTTGAAAAGACCATCCTTCTATTCAACAATGAAGTTTTCCCCAACTTACATTAAACATAGCATGGGAAAAAAAGGTCGAAAATTTCAATTTATATAAATATTGTATTATACCTACTCATAAATATAAATTAAATTGTTTCAATACTTTTTTTCTTTAATTTTAAATACAACTCAATTCATTTCATTATGTTTATATTATATTATATATTATTATATTCAATACTATGAAAAATAATCTAAATGGTGTAGAATATATAATATATTCCTTTTTATGTTATATATTATTTCTTCTTATGTCATAAATCAAATCAATTCAATATGTAATATAACATTAATACATAAAATCATATATAACATTATTTGATTTTTAAATAGTATGTTTTTTTTTTTTTTTTCTAGTTCAGATTACCTAAGTACCCACGAGGATTTGAACTGGTGACCTATCACAACGAGTGCCTTAACAATGCACCTTTTCACTGTCAATCCAAAGCCCTGTGGGCATTTTTATATAGTATGTTAATTACATGTTATTATATAATTTAATTGTATAATTTAAATAATATAAATTGCAGTTAATAGTAATTATATACCATTAAGAATTATATTTATAATTTATTTAAGTTATTTAAGTGAAAGGATAAATGAATTAGTTGTTCCAATGCTAATGATTTTTTTTTAAAACTCAATTTTATTTATATCCACATAAATACATTTTTTTATTAATTTTATTTTTCGCACAACTTTTCAATTGCATTTAACCATGGTCAGATGGATTGTTGTGCAAAAAGTGAACTGGAAATTCATAAATATTATTTTATTAGTTTAACTATTATTTTATTATTTCCTTAAAAAGCCTATTTTTTAGGAAAACGTTTCTATAATTTGAACTTCCAAGAAAACACCTTTTAACATCTATGTAAATCCATATTTAAGAGTGTATATATTCTAATATGTAAATCCATTTTTAAGAGTGTATATGTTCTAATATGTAAATACATATTTGATAGCGTATATAGATATATTTATGATAAGTGACAGAGGTCCAGAGATTTTGTCTAGTTAGGAGAGTCCAACCCATTTTAACTACAAGTGCTTGAGAAAAAATATTTAAGTCTTCTAATCCCCAGCCTCCCCATTTTTTGGGCAAGGCGATCTTGTTCCAGCTGATCCAAGCAAAAATTTTCTTATCTTGTTGACCATTCCAAAGATATCTGTTGCAAATCTGTTGAAGGCGAGCAAGGATGTTCCTAGGGATCCATGCCAATGCCATCTAGAAGACATGTGTAGCGTCCAGTACTAATTTGGTGAGCGCTAGTCTACCTGCTCTAGATAAGAATCTACGACACCAATTTGTGAGCCTTTTTTCCAACTTGATGACCAGTCAGATCCAGTCTGCAATTTTATGGCTGAGTGGTTTGATCCAGAATCCCAGGTATTTAAAACCTTGATCTAGAGGGAGAATATAGTATGGGAAGTGTTGTTGAGCAAAACGAGACTCTTGGATGGATGTGTGGGCTAATGTAATAGTGGATTTCCCATGGTTAGCCAACATACCAGTATCTCGGCAGAATAGGGAAAGAACATTAGAGAAGGAAGCAGAGTCTCTGATACTACCATCAAGGAAAATGAGGACATCATCAACAAATATGAGGTGTGTGAGGTAATAAAGATCATTTATTTTGAGTCCACATAGTCTACCATTCCTCTTTGCCTGTGCAAGGAGCCTGCTAAGTCCTTCCATGACAATCAGGAAAAGTAAGGGGGAGAGGGGACAACCCTGCCTGAGTCCCTTTTCTGCATGAAAGAAATGAGAGGTTGATCCATTTATGAGGACAATGAAAGTTGGAGTAGTGATGCAAGACATGATCCAAGTGGTGAAAGCATGTAGGAAGCCAAGGTGAATGAGAAGCATTTTGATGTAAATCTAGCTAACTCGATCAAAAGCTTTTTCCATGTCAATTTTTAGAATGGTACCTTAAGCTTTTTGGACCTAATCGAGTGAATGGCCTCATGGGCCATGCCAATGGATTCATGAATTTGTCTATGCTCAAGGAAGGCAAATTGTTCGGAAGATATATGATGAGAGAGAATGGGTCTGATCCTGTTGGCAATGACCTTTGCAATGATCTTGTAGAGATAATTGTAGAGGGAGATGGGGTGAAAGTCATTGAAAGATGTTGGAGAGTTAGACTTGGAAATGAGGGAAATAAAGGTGGAATTAATGGCATCATATAGTTTACCTGAGGTCCTTCATTCCTCCACAACATTTAGCAGGTATTGTCCCAAGAGTTCATAAAAGGAAAGATAAAATTCGATCATCCATCCATCTGGCCCTGGGATTTTATCTTTTTTAAACCATTTCAGAGTCCCTTCAAGTTCACTAGATGCAAGGAAAGTTTTACGGGCTAATATTCGCAAGTGGGCTAATTTTCAATGTTTTTCCAAAAAATATATCCACCAATTTCCATTTTTTTCTAAAAATGATTCGCCCAAAGTTTATAGTATAAAATTATTTTACCTTAAAAATTGCCAAAATTTTACAAAAAATATATAAAATCATAATAAATTTGAATATCTTTAGAAAAATATCTTCAAACATTTTATACTTTGCATGTTAGTCACTAGTAAGATTCACCAAGGTTCCTAAATTTTAAAATAAATTTGTATCCTTAAAACTTTCCTTGACCAGATGTCACTGGTGAGTTGAGCTCTTCTGCCACATATTCCTCCACAGACTGAGGAAATTGACCAGCAACTTGAATGATATCTATGAGGTTTGACGCTTGGGGGGATTTATATAGATTCTGGAAGTGAGAGGTGCCCAGAAGGGAAAGCTTATTGTAGGTATCTGCCACACCTCCATCAGGTAAGGGTAGGTTCCAAATAGTGTTAGATACCTTTCTTCCCTTGGCATAGTTCTAAAATAATTTTGTATTGTCATCTCCTACTTGTAGCCAGATGGCCTTGCTCTTTAGACTCCAGGTTTCCTCTCCTTCCTTCCATATCCTTTCGTTCTGTTTCTCAAGCTCAATTATGTGGGATTTTTTACTTGCAGATGTAAATCCCAAGTTACGGCCATCCATAAGCTCACTCAGCTCTATCTCAATCTGTGATAAAGTGTGGTCATCCCTCTTATTTTTCTCTTTGGCCCAGGAGATGGATAGGTGCTTGAGCTGAGACAGATTGTGACAGAACCCCTCAGCTAGGGATCTATGTCTCGATATGGGATTTGCCTTCCAGAAGTCAATGACCAATTTGGTGTATCCATGGTCCTGTAGCCATACATGATTGAATTTAAAGGGATGCCTAGGCTTTGGATGGGGGCCGAGGATCTTGAAGTATATGGGAGAGTGATCAGATATACCCCCAGAGCCCACCCATTGCCTATATCGATGCAACATATGAAAAAGAGGCACCTTAATCAAAAAAAAATCTAGCCTTCTAGCTAGAGCTGCTTCGCCCACCTTTCTATTCCTCCAAGTAGGAAGGGGCTTGTTCATGGGGACATCTGCAAGATTATCGTGCTCCAATAGATTCATCATATACCCTGAGAGAGGATCCACTTGAGCTTGGGATCTCCATGATTCCCAAAAACATAGGGAGAAATTGAGGTCACCCCCGAGGACCAAATGATCAGGGGAAGTGATTGAAAGGTTGAGAAAGTGCTTCCAAAAATCCTTTCGCTGATGACAGGGTCCATATATGTTAATGACCTGAAGATTCATGCCAATATCGGCTGTGAAAATGTCCATACCGATAAACCCCGATCCACTCCAAGATGATAATACCTTAATGGAATGAGGGTTATAACCAATGGCTAATCCCCCAAAATGTCCCATTGCATCAAGGGAGTAAAAGTTCTAGCCAGATTTTAAGATCAACATCATGGGAGTATATGTTTATGAGATCAGCATCTCCCAGGGTTTCTTGTAGCATAATGCTGTCTAGGGGCTCAACTTTGAATAACCTATGCAGGGCTAGTTTTGTGGAGGCACTAGCCATACCTCTACAATTAAATGAGAGGCACTTCATGGGGAAAACTTCCCCTGGGTGTTCAGTTCTCTAAGAACCCATTCCAAGGTAGATTTTTTACTAGAGACAACTTCTGCCCTAGCCTTTTGAATGGCTTTAGAGAGATAGGATTTTCAGCCTCGAGATGAATGAACAATAGAACCAGGAAGGGTGAGTCCCAACCCTATATAGTGAGTGGAAGGACACTTGAGATGCGAACGAGAGTGAAAATTATATTCATGAGGCTATTCAGTCCCATAAGGAGAGGGAGGGGAAGGGTTGGAGGGTGGAGGTGGTAAAGAAGGAATGGTGGTAGCTATGGTGGGCGAAGACAGGCCAAGATTATAGGGAATAGTGGACATGTTCAAAATGGATGAAGATACAAGAAAGAACTGCATGAAAGTGGAACCAAAAGTGAGGAGTGAGGAGTGCCCACTTTTTTCGTAGCCTCGGCGGCAGCTTGTGATTGCGTAAAAGGAGGAGATGGTGTCTTGTGAGCACCTTCTGCAACTAAGGGAGTACCAATCTGAACAGAGGCCTAGGGGGCCAATACAGGAGTATGATCCGGAAGGGAGACTGCTTGTCCCTTTGAAGTACTTGGGGTGCTCGGAGGATCAAGTGATTTCGTGATCAATGGACATTCCTTGAAACTGTGCCCCACTTTGTGGCATCTTCTGTAGTAGAACATGACTCCTTCGTAGTCGAGAATCTGTACCCGAGAGAAATGCCTCCATTGGAGAGTTATTTTTTTGCTCGAGATCCTCGCGCGTATCCAGATGAACCAGAATTTGTGCTAGGGTTCGATTCTTGGTCTGAACATATGACTTTTCGTGGTCCAGGTAGGTGTCGAGCATGTTTCCAATCCTGAAAAAGACCTCTTCAGACCAATACTACAGTGGGAGTCCAGGTAGCCGAACCCAAAGTGGCCTTGCCCCAATTTTCTCCCTTTCTGGATCAGAAAAAGGGCTCCAACACTTGAGGAGAACTAGGTCTATCTCAATATGCCAGTACCAGGCAAGAACTAGATCAGTGTATTCGTCCTTTGCAAAGTGTAGTGCAAACGAGCCCTGAGGAAGGACCTATACCTCCAACAGTTCTTGGAGGGTATTGCCCCAAATTTCACGCACCCAGAGAATCAATCTATCCGCCGTATATGCCCTAACACGGACATGTCCAACTAGGACAGAGCCGACCTTATTAGTGGCTTCCACCATTGCTATACCCTCTCCAAAGCAAATGGTGAAGTCCTTTGTCGAAACCTTCATGCACTAAATTTTTCGCTTTCTTGTCTGGGTGCTAATGGATGATCCTGTAAGGGGTTCGAGGAGGCGTTCCCTTCTTGTTGAATTTGTGTCGCTGATTTTACCCTAGTTGCGGGAATTTCGAAACACCTAGATGATGAATTTGCAGAGGAGGTTGGATTATTTCCAGGGATTGAAGGGTCTCCCGTAGGCTGAACTGAACACGATGTCTAGTTTGTCGGGTGGAGATGACCAACTGAAGGGTTTGGCTTGAAAGAAGGCGAGGGTGGTGAGATCGCATTGAGCAAGTGTAGGGTACTAGGGGATAACGACATGAAATCAAGTGCAGGTGAATTGATAGAAAGGGAACCAAAATGTGATGAAGTGTTGAGGCCAGAGAGAGTGACCACTGGGACGGAGAAAGATGGAGCTGTTGCAAAAGGCGGAGGGGGACCAAAAACCGACAGATTAGGGTTAGGGTTTCCAAAAATGACTTGATCAAAAAACAGGTCTAGTGAATAGTTGAGCTCCTCGATGTCCATGACCTCGTCCATGCTTGGAATAGGACAACAGAAACGTAACCACCAGTGGAAGGACACAACTGCGAGAGGTAAACAGACACAGTTGGTCATCCAGGAAATTGCGGTGTAAATGGCCGTGCTGCAGTAAAAACCAAGGGAAATTACCCTAACCCTTTTCCCAGCCACCTATACGAACGCTCCACCATCTGTCCATTGTGAACCCATCCACCACGAAGAACTCAATTTTTCAAAATATTAAATAAATAAATCTGACTTTTTAAAAAAATTTAAATTACATAACTCAAAATTATCACTCTAACCATTTCTTTTAAAACATTCAAAAAATAAAAAATCTATTGAAATATACATTATTGTAGAATGGGAAAAAAATGTAAATGCTATGATAGTGAATCATAATTTTAATTTTCAACTCTCCTGGATGTAAAGGATTCAAAGCTCGTACCCAAAAAGGGAAAAGAAAGCTCCATTGTAAGTTATTTTTGGCTTCCAAACATAGTGAAATTAATGCAATTACATGATCCCTGTAATACAATTATGAGATGATCCATTACCAAAGGGATAAAATTATGAGCTCAACATGATCCAAATATTTGTTTAGGTAGCTAGGTTATAATTATGATAAAAAAGAATGGAATGGATAAATGGTTTATATAATTTGTTAATAAAAATTTGTTTATTATTTATAATATATATATATATATTAACTAATAATAAAATTAATTGATAAGTAAATTTGGGAAGGCTATAAAAATTGAAAAAAGGCCAAATAATCCAAAAAGAAGGATGGTTGGAAAATGATTATTACTAATAAAATAAGTATTTTCTTTATTATTTCTTTTATTTATTTAGTTATGTTAATTTAATTTAATTTATTTATTTCTTTTTTAACTTTGGCTATTTTTATTTTTTATTTATTTTTAAGTTTTTAGAATTAATTGTTTTGATCTAAATATTATTTTTATTTTAGATATTCATTTCATTAAAAATTTCATTTAGATTAAATATTAACAACTATGTTCTAAGAATGGCTTCTTTTTATTAAAATATTATTATTTATTAATAAACAATATTTATTTAGTCAAATCTCACTGTTATATTATAACAGCCTAATTTTTTTTCTCTTCATCTAGTTAACTTGATGCCAAGATCTGGTTCTCACGATGATGATGATGATGCAGATTTTACCGAAAAATTTCTTACTTTTAAGTGGTATTATTCTTAAATTTCAAATATAATAATGTGTAGCACCTTTAACCACTCTATAATAAATATCTCTATTTCAAAAATTATATTAATATATGATTATAAACTCTTAAGTATATTCATTTATGAAAACCAATCATTTTTACTATTTGTGCATTTATGTATTTCAAGCAGTTATATTGTAAAGGGAAAGAATTATGTTGTAAAGTGTATTATTATTATTATTATTACCTTGAAATTCATAGTTTATATAATATCTCATTATGATGATTGAGAATTAAGTTACCTTGTAAACTATTTTTTTATAATTCTTGTAAAAAAAAAAACTAAAATTTGACAACCCCTATCGGAGAATCTGGAGAATGGAGTTCACGTTTTTTTCATGTTGTTGTAGAGTGTTATTGTTGTTGTTGTTGTTGTCGTTGCTGTTGTTGTTGTTGTTATTATTATTATTATATGATGACTCTTACTGGAGAATGGAGTTCATGTTTATTTTGCATGTTGTCGTTGTTACCTTAAAATTCATAATTTATATAATACCTCATTATGATGATTGAGAATTAAGTTTTTTTTTGCTAAGGCAAGAGTGGATCCTTCTATTCAATTAAGAAAGAGAAATAGTATACAAAGGTGACCAAGGCGGTAAGGCCCACCAATATGACAGGCCTACCCTAGTCCATGGTCCCAGGACGACAAAACATACCACGGGCCGAGGGCTCACCAAACGAAACGAGCAGTCCATCACTGACCATTTGATCCTTTGCCAAAGATCCAGCGAGCGAAAATCATATCGAGTGGCTAACAAGCACACCGTTTAACAAACCAATCGGACCCGATGAGCCCAATAGACCAAAATTAATAATCATATCAGGTCCGTTTTTGTCATAACCTTCGATCACTTTAACTCTCTAAAATCCACCATTTGCGCGCGATTCCAATGAGGTTATGCAATACGAACAAAACATAACCTTTTTTTCGGACCCACCAACAAGCATGCTTATTCTTGACTGTGGATTCTATGTGCTTGATCCTACGACTGAGGATCATATCGCAAGAGCCAAAAGAACTGAGAATTACCACACGATGAGGGTGGTATTCTCTTCCCACCTTTGGCCACATGTTGTGTGGTGAGTGGAATCGCTCCCAACTTCGAAATACATCTTTTGGCTTGAAGGGCTTGCGAAAAAGCTGAAACCACCCCGAGGGCGGTAATGCCACCACAAGAAGTAATGGGGGGATTTTGAGTGTGTCGAGAAAGCCTGGACTCCAGCCCCTCGCCCCATTCCATCTCCTCGGGGGCATGGGCCAAAGGAAGATGAAAATCCCTCCTTCCAGCCATCCATCCGAGAAACACCGCCTGCTGAGCAACTTCCACTTTAGACTTCTGGGATTGCAATTAGCTGGGTTGAGGAGGCAAATAGAGACCTGCATCCCAAATATGACCTCACTTCTGAAATAACACTTCATAATGAATCAATTCAACTAGACCCTGTCTCTGTGTCTTTATTTCAAAACATTGTTCTGTCCTCATCCACCTGATCGAGACACTACTCCCTTAATCTATTCTGAGGCATCTCTTGCCAACTCAACTTAACCCTGCTTTTGGTGCAAAGCACCCCTTGATGGGCCAAAATGTTCGCCAATTTATTTTTCATCCTTCACACATGAGTAAAACTCACTGTACGCAAGCATGTGAGGTGAGATTGAAGCCTTTCAAAGCCCTGAAGTAGCCTCTAGTGTCTTGAGACTTTTTCCGGCTCTGTGCCACAGCAAATTCTCTTGACTGAGTCAATGATTAACTTAGAATTAGCTTCAATTATTATATTCTGGAGATTGTCCTGTTTCAGGAATTCTAAACATTTCTCAAGTGCCATTAATTCCGCCATATTTTTTGTAGCTCTTCCCAAATGGAAATGGAGAATAAAAAGGATGCAACCATTTTCATCCCATAACACCCCTCCAAAACTGGCAATACCCGAGTTGCCTTTTGAGGCCCCATTAATGTTGTATTTGAGAAAACTCCGAGGGGGAGGATGCCAATATTTTGGCTTATTCTCTGGCTTCATTACCTTCTTGTCCATGCCCTATGTTATAAGCCCCTGCATACCCAACTAAAGAAGTATCTGCATTTCAACTTCTGAAGGTGGATTTTTTGGGGAGGTTCGCATTAAAGTACCAACCGTCTCCTTAAGTTGTCTTAGGATCTGCTCAATAACGGATTGGGAGGAACTCTTTTCATTTTTGAAGATTTTGTTGTTCCTTTCATTCCAGACATTCCATATTATGAAGCTTGGAGTTAAAGCCCAAGCTGAGCAAAGAAATTCATAATCAGAGAAGTTTCGTCTTCAGTTATTTAGGGTATTGATAATGCTTCCTTTGTCTTTGTTTGTCTATTGGTAAATTGTGGGAAAGTATCCCACAACCTGGAGGTGAAAATGCAATTATTGAGAAGGTTCTCCATTGTTTCCTCTTGGGCTTCACAAAGCTGACATCTAGAAGGTCCCATAACACCCCTCTTCCAAATGTTTTCCAAAGTCGGAATTTTCTTATGATGTACCAGCCACATGAAGAGTTTGATTTCATCCAACCTTGATGCCTCCATAGGTTTTGCCAAACCTTGTATAGTACATTGGAATCCAGCTCAAGGATTATGTACTTTTCCTCCTTAATATTGAAGGTACCTTAATTATTGTTGCCCCATATAAGTTGGTCATGCCCCTTTGAAACTAGAATTTTCCTTTGGTCCAACGTTGTCAGAAGTGCATTCGCTTTTTCTTTCAAGGGGATATCATCCTTGTATTCTATATTCTTCCAGGTTCTCCATTTTCCTTCACTATTGGTTTGATCCCAAAAATATTTTACCCTAAGTAACCCTTTGGTATCAGTTTCTTTCTTGAGGTCCAGAAAGTCCTCTCTTAACAGTGTAGCTTCTTGTTGTCATTTATCCTCCCAAAACAAAGAAAGATCTCCCTCTCTGATATCCCAAAAGCTATTTTTTTGCACTAAGCCTCTATTCTCCTAGGCCTTATTCTAGATGTAGGAGCCTTTTATGATGCCAGTCATCCTTATGTGATCATTATCTTGCCAAGTACTAGCGTATTTTTCTTTCCAGATGCTAGCCCATTGAGCCTTTGGATATTTTACCCAACACCACCATAATTTTTCCCCTAAAACTTTGCTAAGTACTTCCGGATCATCCAATCCAAGGCCCCCATGGTTTTTAGGTTTGCAAATCTTATCCCAGGCTACCAAGGCCCATTTCTTTCTCTCTTGCCCCTTACCCCAAAGAAAATCTCTTTGAATGGTTCTGAATTGTTGCAAAACTCCTTTTGGAGCTAGAAGGGCCGAAATCATGACGACGAGGATTGATTTAAGAACAACTTTTGTAAGCACCAACCAGCCTCCCAAGTTTAAAGGTCTGATAGTCCATTTCCTGATTTTGTCCTACATCTTATTAAATACCGACTCCCAAATTCTCTTGTGCAAAGGTTTATCAGTTAGAGGAACTCCCAGGTATTTGGAAGGAAGGACATCCCTTTGAAAGCCCAGAATTCTGGAGATATTTCTCTGAATAGCAATATTAGTATTAAAGGAAAAATCTTAGATTTGGAGAGATTTACCTCCATACCTGTAGCCATGGAAAATTCACACAGGATTTGTTTATAAGAAAGAGATTCTTTGACCATGGGGATTCCCTACAACATAGTGTCATCAACAAATTTTTGATGGGTCAAAGCTTGTCTATTCTCAGAAAGTTGGAGACCCTTGATGTTACCAACTTCTTTCGCATGCTTGATAGACCAACGAAGTCCTTCCATCATGAGGATAAAAAGAAATGGAGAGAGTGGATCTCCCTACCTGAGGCCTCTTGAAGGAGTAAAAGTCTTGGAAGGAGAACCATTAACCAGAATTGAAAAGCTAGAAGAAGTTACCTATGCCATAACCCATCTTACCCAGTTATGATCAAATCCAAAGGCTAAAAGGACCTTCCTAATAGAGGTCCAATTCAACTTATCATAAGCTTTGGCTAGGTACAATTGCATAATCATTCCCACCTTCCTATTTCTTAACAATGAATGCACCACCTCATGCGCTTGAATGATGTTATTGAGAACTTTCCTACCCTCCACATAACCTGATTGCTCCACAGAAACTAGAGTAGGAATAAGGGGTTTGAGCCTATTAGAAACAACTTTGGATATTATCTTGTACACCACATTGCACAAAGCTATGGGTCTAAACTTGTCTAGAGTCTGAGCATTGTCCTGTTTGGGGATCAAGGAGATGAAGGAAGTATTGAACGCCTTCAAAATGGTTCTATTCATCCTGGAATCCCCCAGTACATTCATAATATATTGTTTAACAATGTTCCAACAAGCTTTAAAGAAATCCACATTGAAACCATCAAGGCATGGCGCTTTACCATTCTGAATTTCTTTGATGACATCGCTAACCTCCTCTTCATTCACTGGCCTATTGAGATTGAAATTATCCTCTCTTGTTACTAGCCTAGGTATATGCCTTGTTAAGTCCCTAATAAAATGAGCTTTGTCTAAAATGGTCTCCTTTGATATACCTTGAAAGTGCTAAACTAACTAATTTTCTATCTCTTCAAGGGAATTGAGAAGATGACCTCCCTCATCCTTGATCAAAGAGATCCTATTATGAGATCTGTTTGCCATGGTGGATATGAGGAAAAATCTAGTGTTTCACTCCCCTTATTTTAGCCATTGAACTCTAGATTTTTTGTCTCCAAAATATTTCCTCTTGTTTACATAAGTTCCCCCAGTCTTGATGATGTTTGGTGACTTGATCATTCCTAACTCTATCAAAGCCATCCATGATAAGGGCTTGATTGAGTTCTTGTATTTTGTCTTCAGCAACTTTTTTCGCTTCAAAAATACTACCAAATTCATACTTTTTCCAGTCTTTGAGCCGAAGCTTGATGTGTTTTAGTCTTTTGTGTAGAAAAAACATTCTTGTACCCTAAATGTGCAGGTATTCTGTCCACCATTTTGCAATATTACTAATAAAATCTAGGTGGGTGAGCCAGATATTCTCAAATCTATTAGGTCCATTCTTGGGGGTACCAATGCCTTGTACCTCATTTTGTATAGGCCAATGGTCCGAGCCTCCAAAGGGGAGAATTCTCACTATCATTTCTTTGTTGGTGAGCATAAGGTCCTATGAAATTATGAATCTATCTAACTTTGAGGCTACTTGAGACTCTCCTCCTCTCTTATTGTTCCATGTAAAGAGGTCATTACTCATATCAGTGTCAACTAGCTTCATATTGTCTATAAAAGTTTGAAATGCTATAGAGTCTTTGCTTAAAGTTTTAGTTCCCCATTTTTTTTCTGAAAGTGATTTGATCATGTTGAAGTCCCCACCCATGATCCATGGTTCTCCTGCATGTCTATCTCTTAGTTCCACAAGAGAATCTAGAAACCTGAGTTTATCATCTAGTCTTTGGGGGCCATAAACATTCATGACCAGATAAGTCTCCCTATCTCCGATAGGCTGAATAACCACTAATAAATAATTCCTAGATGCCTTGGCATCTATTATGCCAATATTTTGGGGGTTCCAAAGAGTGAGTATGCGTCCTGCTGTAGTATTTGCTTTGACTTCTAGAAACTCAAATTTATTGAGCCATTTGCTGTGAATTTCTTTTATTTTTTGAATGGAACATTTAGTTTCCTGGATAAGGGTCATATCTGGAGCTTCTTGCTTCATTCTATTGCTAAGTAATCTTTTTTTCCTTTTACTACCTAGAGCTCTAATATTCCAAGATGTAAACTTCATTATGAAAGATTTGTAAAGGAGTAGCTGCTTAGGTATTTCATCTTACCTGAATCTATCATTAGCTTTCCACATTCCATCAGTAACTCATTCTGCTTTTTTCTACATCTTTTCTTTCTTGATTTTCTAGGAGCTAGTTCTGGTGTGGTTTTCATAGTTTTCACACCTTCGTTGCCCTGCCTTTCATTGTTTCTTTGCCTTTCCAGCCCTTTAGCTTCATTTTTCCATATGAACAGCTGATGTACTCTGTTGAACTCTTCTTGAGGTAGTGAGTCTACCCGTCCCATGGTACCCAGTTTCAAGAACCCTTCCAGATCTAGGTGTTCTCTATAAAGAATATCTGACAGTTCATGATCCTCCATATCCATCTCACTCTGGGTCATTTCTTAGTCCATTTCTAGTTCTCCATCGCTCAACGTAGTCTCTTTCTGTTTATTAATATTTTGTGTTTGTTCACTATTTTCTTCTTTCTCCTTCTCCCTTGGGCTACCTTCCATTACCTGATCTACCTTTGTTATTTCTTCCTCTTCTTCGAGTACTTGGAACCTATTCAGACTGGCTTGTTGCCCTTCTATTTGATGTTGCTTTGGCCCCCTTTTACACCCTTTTCCTCTATATCCCACTTTGTGAAAATTTTTAGAATCTTCCACTGTGATAGCTTTACTTTTATTCTCTATTTTACTAAGAGGGCAGTCTCTAAATAGGTGCCCATGCTCATGGCACTTACGACATCTGAAAGGAATGTGTTCATAATCTGTTGTTTGCACCCATTCTTCATAAAAAACTTCCAGGATGACCTCATCTAGTAAAGCTCCAGAGAGATCCATCTCCACACATATTCGTGTGAAGGAAGTATATTTTCCCCTTCTGGTGACCTCAGATGATTTGAAAAAACGCCCTAATTTTTCTCCTATGGCAAATAATGATTCAGTTTTCCAGTAATCAAGAGGTAGGGAGTAGAGTCTTACATATACTGGGACCGAAGTGAAAGTCTATCACTCCGGGACAAAATTCATCATCCACCTCACATGTAGAGGCATACAACTACATAGAAGTAGGGCCCTCCTTAAAACACCCTGTCTTTGTCCTCGATATTTGTAAAGACCACAATGAAGAAACCCTTTGACCCAAGATGTAGGTCTATGCCTCCTTTTGGTTTCTAGTGGTATTTAATCCACGCTTGTAGTGCCTTTTTAGTGGGCCATAATCCCATGAATTTACAAATGATAGCATAGGTCCGCATGTGGTCCCTATGCCCTTGTAGAGATAGATCATTTAAAACTACTCTGGGTGAAACCTCAGGCTTGGGTTTACATGGCCCCTTTTGTGCTTTGTTTTCTGCTCCTTGTTTCTTGTCTTCTTCCTCATTTTATTTTTTCTATTGTGCTCCCTTGTTTTGGTTAAATCATGTTCCTCTTCCATGTTCCTTATCCCTTTTCTTGAAGGACCTCTGGTAGTTTTTAATGGTTTCTTACCTCGGCTGGCCATGTCCTGCTTATGGGAGGGAGTGGAGCTCCCCCATTTGTGCCCCTCCATGGAGTTCAATACTTGTAGAAGTTTGAAACCCTAGCTCTTCATTTCCAAAACTATCACTGGGAATTCTTCATTCATTCTGACTGAGAATTAAGTTACCTGGTAAACTATTTTTTTTTATAATTCTTTTAAAAAACTAAAATATTTAAATAAAAAAAAGCTAAAATATTATTACTCTTATCAGAGAATTTGGAGAATGGAGTTCATGTTTTTTTTTGCATGTTCTCCCCCATCAGCCACTGCTATCCATGGCATGGGATGGATATTTGCGATGGAGATTTGCTTCATGGGGACGCCATGGACAAGAGTTGCAAACATTAACTATCATCTGGGTGAAAACAGACATATCAACCTATGTTTTTTCATGGTGGAAAGCTTATTTTCTTGTGGGTTTTTACTCGTGGTTTTTGAGGGTGCAAGTTTTCAAAGCCTAACAATGTTCCCTTTTGACTGAGATCAACAAGAATCAAATGAAAACAATTATTTTTTAGAGCTTATGCGAGGGAAACAATGACCAAGCCTTTTAGAGCTTATGCGAGGGAAACAATGACCAAGCCCTTGAGGGTTGTCTTTTGGTCACTACATCACCCATATTCAGGTATCTTGAGTGTATGTTCTCCTATGGGGGTTGCTGCTTGTGAGGGCCTTGTTTTCTATTTTAAAAAGGGAGCAATTTCTTCAATATATGCTCAATTTACCCATTAAATTTGAGAAGGAAGTACAATAGGAATTTGAGAATGAAGTACCACAAGAAGTGTTGGGGAAGAATTTATTTGAACATATTTTAATAAAATATGTAAGTGGGAGGACCTCCTTTTTCTGGAGAGAGAGTTCAAACTCAATCTACAACTTGAAGCAATGTATACAACATAGGTGATGCATCCCTTCAAAAAATTAGTGTTTTCTATATGAAGGAAAGTTGCTTCATGACTCTCTACAGATTAAGGACTATAGCATCATAAGGAAATCAACCATAGTCCTGCAATTGAGGCTGTGAGGTGGAGCTTTGGAGTATTAGAAATCAAATGGACCAGTCTCTTATAAATATGTGACACAAGGAAAGGCTGTAGAAATTTTGAATAATATGACACCTATTCACAGAGATTATCCTGATTATACACTATTTTCGGAATGCATGCATAATACATAACCTCCTCTACTATTGATCATCAATTTGCGGAATCAAGAAACAATCGCATGCGCACATTGAAACATCAATCACACATATCAACACAATATGTACTGGGGAAAGCATATAGCTGAAAACCCCCAACTATCTGTATATTATAATGATAGAGAAAATGTAACAATACATAGTACAATACTCCTCACAAGTACTCAGTACTATCTCCACCTGTTACACACAAACTAGCTTAGATCTGAACAAGTCATGGGCTCAAATCTCCTCCATTGTTTGCCTTCTTCTACTGCGCAATCCCTACTGAGAATAGAACCCAATGAATGATCCAAATTCGAATTCCCTTGGTTTGTACTGTGTAATCCTCATTGGAAATCTCAATCCATTTATTGTGCAAATCTCATGCACAACTATAGTCACAATTGATAGTAGACTCACCCTTTCACCCATCTCTAATACTTGTCTCCACTGAGCTGTCCATGCACTGAGTTAACTGATGTATTCTTTAGTTTATTTATGAGTTAATAATTAGTGAATTAATTAATAATTAATTCACACCACTCATCACTAGTGTATTTGTCAGTTAGACTAAATACAACTAGTTCAACTAAGTCAAACTAAACACAACTACATCAACTCCTCAATCAACTCCACCAAACTCAATTACTTGAGTTCTAACTGAAGTCCATCATGCAATGACTCAACTAACCCATAGGAAAACTGTATTTCCTTCTGGCAATTGCATGTGCCACATCCGTAGCTCAAACTGAGGTGCTGCAAGAGGATAAGATAATGTTTATAGTCCAAATATTATTAAGCGCTAATAATATTCGACTGTTCTATTTTTGACTGGCAGTCTAAAATAGACTCCGCCCATATGTATAAAAATAGAGGTCCATCTATTTTTACCAACCTAACCAATCATCCATAAATAACATCCTGCAACTCATAGACCATGATCCATATGTCTAAAAATAGACTTTGCGCCAAAAATAGCCTACGGGCCCACTTAGTGAAGGCGACTTCTTTTCACTAAGCTCCATCATCTTGTTGCATTTTCAACACTCCCTCTCAACAAGATATGGATTATATGCAACCCCTATCCTGCCTCTGTGGTATTCGAATTTTCTCCTGGTGAGCACCTTCGTCAAGATATCAGCATCCTAATCCTCTATGGGAATGTATGAAAGTAACATGATTCTCCGCTGCACACAATCTCTGATATGATGGTACCTGATGTCGATGTGCTTGGATCTATCATGAAATAATGGATTAGTCGAGAGTTTAATGCAAATTTGGTTATCACAATAAATCAGAGTAGGCTCCAAGTGTGACTTGAACAACCCGACTAGGATCTTCCTCATCCATATAGCCTTGCATGTAGCCAAACTTGCTTCCATATACTCGGCCTTTGCTGAACTGAGTGCCACAGATCTATGCTTCCTGCTGTACCAAGAAATTGCTGTCGACCCGATACTAAAGATCCCTCTAGATGTGCTCTTTCTGTCCGTTGGGTTCCCTACCCAATCTGCATCTATGAAGCCACATAGCTTCACCCCATCCTCCTGTCTGTACCACAATCCATATCCTGATGTGCCTCTGAGATAACGCAATACATGCTTGCCTGTCTTCCAGAAGAGCTTGGTTGGCTTAACCATAGATTGTGAAACCTGGTTAACAGCATAGCATATATCGGGTCATGTATTGACCAGATACATAAGCGACCCCACCAACTATCAATAAACAATGGCATCCACTACCTCTGTTGAAGTAGCATCCTCCTTCCTCCAACCTCCAAGAAGAGAAGTATCAACAGGCTTGCAACCATGCATGTTGAACTTCTCCAGTATCTCCTGGGCATACTTACCCTGAGAAACATATAGTCCATCCCTGCACTGCCAAATTTCCAATCCCAGGAAATAATGAAGGAGGCCCAAGTCCTTCATCTCAAACTCTCTACCAATATCCTCCTTGCATGAAAGTATCAACAACTCATCTCCCCTCAAACTCAAATCATCTACATAAAGTACAATGATCAACAACTTACCCTCCACCACTATCTGGTATAGGTTAGGATTCGCTTCACTCTTGGAGAATCCAAGTCCAGTGAAATAACTGTCTATCCATGTGTACCAAGCACGAGGTGCTTGTTTCAATCCATACAACGCTCTCTTGAGCCTACACACATGCGACTCGTTGTTGAAGATCTCGAAACCTTCGGGCTGCTCTATGTATACCTCCTCCTCAATGACTTCGTTGAGGAACACAATCTTCACATACATATGATGGATGTGGCACCCCATCTGCGCTAAGAGAGCAAGAATTGTCCGTATGGAAGAATACCTTGTGACAGGTGCAAAGGTCTCCTCATAATTGATCCCCACTATCTGTGAGAAGCCTCGGGCAACAAATCTTGATTTGTACTTCTCCACACTCCCGTCAGCTGCCTGCTTCACTTTGTAGATCCATCTCGAACCCATCACTAGTTTCCCCTTCGGTCTTGGGCAAATCTCCCATGCACTGTTTCCGACAATCGAACCATACTCTTCCACCATGGCATCTACCCATGCAGGATCCTCCATAGCTTCCTCGAAAGAGGATGGCTTAGTAATGACACATTTGCTCACAAGAGCCATCTATCCAGTGTACCGATCAGGTGACTGTATTTTTCTACGTTGTGTTGTAGGTGGTCCTACAACCTTCTCTGCATCTTGAGCCAGTCGCTCAGCTTCTGTAGTGCGCTTTCGCCCTCTGATGGTTGGTGCTGCATGAGTAGTCTCTTCCACTCCATGAACTTCATCTTGTGGCTGATCCACATCCTGAAGCTCATCTTTAGGAACTAATAGCTCCTCATCTACATGCAAGTGTGACTCCCTCTCAAGCAAACACTTCATGGCTTTCTCCTCCTGAAATTTGATATCCCGTTGCACAACAGTCTTGCGACTGTCTGGAAAATACACATGATAGTTATGGGGCGTATCAGTGTACCCCACAAATATCCCAACCTCTGCGGTCAGCTCCAGCTTCTTCCTAGCATCCTTGTCACATGCATGTAAACAGGAGAACCAAAAACCCTCAAATGGGAAATATCAAGCCTCTTACCAGAATAAGCCTCCTCAGGTGTACTCATGCCAAGTATCTTGTGACGACAACAGTTCTGCACATATACTGCAGTATTGCATGCCTCCGCCCACAAGTGAAGGGGTAGGCCCTGATCATGCAACATCGCCCGTGCAGCACCCACGATCGTTCTGTTCTTCCGCTCAGCAACCCCGTTTTGCTGTGGGTTATGGGGAGCTATGAGCTCTCTTCGAATCCCTTCTACACTGCAGAAGTCCTTGAACTTTCCAGAGATGAATTCACCACCATTGTCGCTCCTAAGAGCCTTCACCTTCTTCCTCGACCTTCTCGACCAGTGCTTTGAACTCACAGAACTTTGAGTATGTCTCGCTCTTCTTCTGCATGAAGAAGATCCAGCAATTTTGAGAGAAATCATCAACAAATATCACATAGTACTTGTGCTTTGCTGTCGAAGCTACTGAGAAAGGTCCACACACGTTTGTGTGAATTCTCTCAAGGATCGTCGTGGCGCAACTATCCTTCTCGTGAAAGGTGGCTTTCACAAATTTTGCCAAAGTACACCCCTTGCATTGATCTGACTGCGCAAGAGTGCCTTTAGGAAGCCTAGTAGAAATCTGCTACAGTATCTCCAAAGCTCCATGGTGAAGGTGGCCCAATCTCCGGTGCCAAGCTCGCCATCATCCCGGCTCACCACTCCTTCTACCTTGCATGCCATTGTTGCGCAGCCATCTACATGCAATTGATAAAGGTTCTTGACTCGAACCCCTATCTTCCGGGTTTCTCCAGTTGTCTTACTGCACAAGAAAGCCTTTCCCTCGTTGAAGACAACATCATATCCCTTGTCTTCTAACATCGCCACAGAGATAAGATTCTTCTTCAATCCTGGAACATGCATCACTTCCTTCAATACGAAGGGTTTACCAGACTCCCTCTCAAATGAAATGGTACCGATACCGGTCGCACTATATCTACCATCATCGCCCATTTTGATGTGCACTCCAAGATCTTTCTCATCCAGATCGGAAAACAAATCTCAATCTCCTGTCATGTGAAAATATGCACCACTATCCAAGAACCATACCGATCCCATCACACTTGATACCAAGCATGCGATAAGCGAAAAATCTAGCTCAAACTACGAGGCTAAAGCTTCTCCCACTGCAGATCCAACAGCTTGCTTATTTTTCTTCTTCTGCGGACAATTTGTGGCATAATGTCTGTGCTGGTGACAGTGAAAGCCTTCACCTTGGACATGTCCTGCGTCTTGCCTTTCGCACTGGAACGAGAAGCTTTCTTGTTCTTCCCCTTCTTTGCTTTGGCAGCCAAAGCGCAATTTTCTTCATCAGATGCCTTTGATGAAGATACGTCCCTAGTATTTCGCCTGATCTCCTCTTGCACAAGATCCAACCAAAGTCTCTCCCATCCTGGAAATTTCTCCCGACCATTGACAGAGTTCTGATAGGAATGCCAACTCTTCGGAAGACCAAGGAGAGCCAAGCTCACCAAGTCCTCACCATCAACAGCCACCCCCACACTTCCCAGCTCATCCCGGCATTGGGTGAACTTCGTGAGATACTTGGGCATACTGTCTCCTTTCTCACACTTAATGTTTCTGAGTTTATCCTTGAGTGCCAACTTCCTCTGGTCGCTCTTGCTTTGGAATAAATCTATCAACTTCCCCTCTGTGCACGTTGTTCTTGATATAATCCATTAGTGCCATGCAAATTATGACCTTAACCTTAGAGCAGTTATGTCTCCCAATCAAATAGTCCTCTTCACATTAACTGCTGACTCAATCAATGAGCTACTGCAATTTCATCCTAGTCAAGTCCTCACCCCCATTTCCCTTGGAGATTTGCTTGAGAAATCAACTAAGTTATCCCAATTTGAAATCAATCGCTTCTGCCAGACTTTTATATTAAAATAGCATCAACCCAAAGATCCCCCTCCTTATATGTCAGCTTTCTTCATAGATACAGGCAAAATCATAGTTGATATGATAGCTGCCGTCATGGGATTCAACACTAGTGAGTATGTAGATGAGTTGGTCTTAGTGTTGATGTTCATCTTTACCCCTGGTCAGCCCCCTGCTGTCAGGTATAATTATGCTTCATTTATTGTTGAGAAAATCCATAACTAGTTCATGAGACTCGAAAATAAAAAGGTTTTCAAGTATTCCACATTCATATATCACCTCATCCTCTACTATCAGCCTGACAAGTTCCCATTTTCTGTCAAGAAACTTGATACAAAAAGTAATCCAAGGTTAGTCATTTTTTGGACTTCTATCTTTCATGAATCTTTTGCTTATAATGAGTTCATTGACCAGTTTATCCACCCAGCAACCACCTTGCTGATAGGAAATCCTCCTACTAGGGTTAGTGATGAAATTAAAAGGATCCTTCAGCTATCAAAACAGTACAGAGTAGGTGATTGGTATTTATACCAAAATCAGAAAGAAATCAAGGTATATGGTTGTGAGCTTCCCCCATTCAAGCTACCAAGATAGGTTCCAATGAGACTGTTTGCTTTGGAATATTATAGATAAATGATCAACTAAGATCAAGTTCATTTTACCAAGGCCAAGAAGAAAGTACAACTGAGAATCAATGATCACCTAGGCCCATTTATCTGCAACAATAGAGAAGCAGGCAAAGCAGTAGAAAAAATCTTAGAAGACCACATGAGATTAAGCGAAAGTTTTGGTTGGACTCCATATGACCCCCACAGTTTCATTTGTGATAGGAGAATGAAAAATAGGCTATCACCATATTTTCATCACAGAATCCTAGAAATTGAGCAATATGTTAACATAGATGAATGGAGGGAAGAGACTCTTAGAGAAATGGATAGTAATCAGGTCAATGTAGAAAATGTAATGAAAGACCTAGAAAAGACACTTGACCTAGATTCTTTTGAACAGGTGCGAGTTGAGACTTCTCACAAGCCAACATCAGATATTAGTGCCTCAACAATTGATACCTCTCAAAGGCACTCATAGGAGACTAGTGCACCACTTGCAGAACCATCACAGGGAAAAGACCAAGGAATCAACACTCCTGCATCAAGGCAGTCAAGCATGTCAAAGCAGCCTAAAACTTCTCAAGAGCAGGCTCAAACACAGACCCACCCAACTCAAATTAACATGGGAGATCCACCAGTTTTACAGACTCCCCTGAATGAGGAAAAGAGCTTAAAAAGAGACAGGGAAGTAGCTACCGTTGCCAGTGGTCCTTCAGATCAGCCTGGTGTTAAGAGGCACAGGCTAAATCCCCATTCAGAAGAGGAATTCTTTGAAGAAACTACAGAGAGTCAGAGAAAGAAGGTGTAGACATTCAATATACTTTCCTAGCAGGTGGGACACCTTCTAGCTCACAAAGGCAGGAACTGGAAAGATAGCAAAGTGCTGAAGTATCATCCTTCAAGCCTTCAGTTAACAAGTCCCTAGATATCAAAGAGAAATTCAAAGAGATAAAGGCCAGAAATGAACCATTAAGGGCCCAAGTCTACAATCAATATATGAAGATGGCTCCTACCAATCAGAATAGGTTAATGTCAGTCTATGATATCAAGGAAGGTAAAATGCAGATGAACTTTTTTAAGCCCAAAGTACAACAGCCTCAGTCAATTGCAGACTACTTCAAAACTGATTTTGAAATCATGGCGAAGGACATTCACCTCTAGTTCAGATTGAATAACATAAGCAGATAGGGGAGATGGTGTATTCCACCTTGACAAGTAAAGCCATGATGGCCCACATATTATAGAAGTCTTTGAACAATACCACTGCTTAGTTACAGCTAGAAAGAGCCTCTTCACAAGCTAAGGACAACAGGATCAAATCACTGGAGGAGTTTTTTATTGGATTGGGTCATAACCCAAAAGATGTGAAAGTTGTAGAGGCTTTAATAAAGAAGAAAGATGAAGACATAGATGCCTTGAGAAAACAGTTAAAGTTGCCTCCACTAAGACATCCACAAACTGCCGGAGTTATTCAAAAGAAGTCTGAAGAAGAGCTTATGGACTTAGTCCTTAAGCTAAATGAACAGTTGAAGGAGACTGAGCAGGAATTAGAAAAATCACTAAAGAGCAGGCAGAGTGAGTCGTGCTCTCAGCCTCAAAAGGTGATATCAATGGTCTCCACGGTAGTCCAATCCACACTTGCAACAACTCTTGCACCAAATGTCCCTTCGGCCACAACAGAGACAATCACAGGTACAACACAGGCAGGAACTTCAGGTCTAAGTACAGAAGAATTAATCAAATCCATGGAGGAAATGAAACTCCAAGTCTCCGAATTACAAAAGGTAAAGGAAAAGTTTGTTACCTTAGAACAGAAATATGATGTTTCAAAGATTAATTTTGCTGAGAAAGTAAGGAAGAACAAAGGCTTGGCTCAATAGGTAAAAACATTAGAAAATGATCTCACTTTCGAAAAGCCTTTGACATACATTAGGAAAATTGTATGGACCAACATCACTTAGTCAATAAATGATGTTTGGTCATCTATACGAATTATTTTTGAACATATTGACTTAGTGAAAGTAGTTCTTCAAGAGATTTAGAAAACTAAGGAAGAGCTAGGAGAGAAGCCCGAGGAAGCTATCAAGCTAATAAACTTTTTGAACAACAAAAATAAGTATCAGCTAGAATAGCTGAATATTGAGTATAAAACTGGGACTATCCTAGAAAGCAAGAAGGTATTGAACAAAGGGTCTCTGATGCAGAACTTAGAAAGGAGATGTCAGAACATGTAGGAGGACATTAATGAATTTATGGAAAAGTTTTGCATTTTACAGAGGAAAGGAATTTCTAGTCCTCTAGTGATTAATGATAAATTGATGAGGCATGAGGAATATATTGAAAAATTGGGCCAGTATGCAAATAACCAGGCCAGTTCATCAGCTAGTGCATCTGCACCCAAGACACTCCTTATAGGTAGAGTTCTCTATGACAGTGTTGACCATGAATTAAAACACTTGTTTATAGTACAACCCAATTTTGTTAAATACACTAAGGCTGATGAAATCTTCAGGAAGCTTCAAAGGATCAAGATACCAAGGGAAGATTGGTGGATAGATATGACAAAAATTTTATGATTTACCTTGGTAAAAAAGTGAATTTTCAGTATTTATCATAATCAGTTTTGGTAAAAGAAGGTGAACAAGGATAAAGTAAGTAAATAGTATCAGAACAGGTCAAAGAGTACCAATAAGAAGATAAAAAACAAACAGCCAGCACAGAATTACGAGCAAGACAACAAGCTGCTCAATCATAGGGCCTGCCTCCAGCTCATTCACAAAAACAGGGACAACAAGCCATCAGTTCACTTTTAGTTTCTATTTTTGAGACCATCTGTCTCTACTTTTATGTAACATATAGTTAGTATTCCTAGATTATATCTCTCTCAGTTATGACATATTTTGTTGTAAATTTTTGTATAAGTACTTCCTCATTCGGAGTACTTAGTGTAGATTCTTTGACATTTCTATGGACTTATTATTTTGGAATAAAGTGCTGTTGAACAACTCTTGTATGGCTTGCTGGATGAAGAAATAAAGCAAAAGACTTTTTACAGGATTCATGTGTAAAACGCTGGACAAATAAGTATTCTATATCTTATGTGTTATTGTTTTCTGGTTTAATATTTCACATGTGTTTCATCTCTGAATAATAAACAAAAAAATATATTTCAGAAAGTGCTTCATTGTAATCTGTCTTTAAAATCATTTTTATTCTAAATGTTTTCTTCTAAGCTATCATAAGCAGGGAATTCTTAACTGCTCCTCGCTTCTTAGTTTATTATTGTGGTCATTTAATATGAAATTCTTAATTGCTTTTTATTAGTGATCACCCAATTTCTCTCCTCTTAAAACTTGTTGAAGGATTCTTAGTTGCCCTCCTCCCTTTTTAAGTCCATTTCACCCTTTCAAGTTACCATTTGTCTCTTGTTTGACTATCTTGCGCTGTGAAGCCCTCTTTTGTTGAAAAAACCTGATCTAGTTAAGCCATCTTCAGTTGGCTCCATAGCCCAATGGCATGAGATACTCGATTCTATCCATCTGCTCTAAAATTCTACCACCAAACACAATCAAAACCCCCAAGCTTTCATAACTAGCCTAATATTCTATAAAATAAAGCTAAATCTTAAAGAGAGAGCCCTCTCTGAGTATAGATTGGCTAGATTCTATACTTAAAAGCTCATTTGTGGTTACCTCAGACCCATTTCCTTCTTCTAACAACTTCAAGGAAAATCTGAGTGATAATATAGTGGTGACTCCACTAGGGAGACCAAATCCTCAGTTATAACAAATCTTTAAGAAAGTTTAAAACCATAAATCTAAAGCATCTTAAAGAAATCATAGAAGTTGTTTTCATATTAGTTAAGAAAAACCAAAAGCAAAACCTAAAAACCTGGCTTCAGAAAGGACTCGTTACACTAGAGCTAATCTTGATCCCAATCCACCACAAGTGTTTGAGAACCCAAATTTGATCCCCAGGACTCTTAGAAGACAAGAAAGCCAAGGAAGTTCTGATAGTCCTCGGCCCACCTTCAAATCATCATTCTATCCTATTAGGTGGATTTACCTTGAAGATCAAACCTTTGACGGATACTTTGAGACCTCTTTGTTTAGGACTTCATCTGATTCTAAATTAATTGACCTGATCCCAGACCCATTGTTCATCGAAGAATTACAACTTCAAGCTGTCAATTGGTCAATTGATAGACATTTGCAAAACTCACTACAATATGATCTTACGACTGAAGGATCACCTAATCCCTTTGTAATTACTTCTGCCTCTGCAAGCTCATCACCATTTCCTCATACATCTCAATCTCAAACCACTCCACATCAGACCACCCCTTCCAGCCCTCCATCCACAACCCAAACACCCATTGTTATTCCAACCCCAACCGTTGTTTCAACATTACCTAAGAACAATGGCAAACAAGTATACCCCCCTGGTACTACCAGGAAACTTAAGTGCCATGCCCCAAGATTACCAAATTAAGATCACTCAGTTTGATGGTACTGGTACCTACATAGCCCAAAACACACCAAGAAGATGACTGATTACTTTGAAATTTATGAAATAAATGCTGATGTGCAAACGAGAATATTTGTTCAGAGTTTAACTGGGGAAGTCAGAACTTGGTTCAGAGGTTTAGCAGCAAGTAGTATAGACAACTTAGAAACTCTCTATAGACAATTCTTGAACCAATGAGAGAAAAATAAAGATGTTCTTTAGATTCTATCTGAGTATGAAAACATAAAGAGAGGAACACAAGAAACTGTGCAGGATTACTGCACTAGATTCAACAATGTTTATAAAGCCATCCCTCAAAACCTCAGACCCCCATTTGATTTAACCTTAATTAAATTCCCAGATGGATTTGATTCTGACATGGCTTTCCAGTTGAGAGAACGAGCCCCTCATACTTTGGAATATATGCAAAGCATAAATATCAGCGTTGAAGCCAACCTGATGTCTAAAAGCGCCAAGGTTATGAGTGAAAGGAGAATACCATTAAAGGAAGAAGCCTCACCTTTTGAACAAAAGCTAGATTCCATAATTAAAGGGATGGGTAGACTAGGAGAGAGAGTGGAAACAATTGAAAGGAAAGCTCCTTGGGATGGTCAGCCAACTAACATAGGGAGAAATCCTAATTTCAGGAAAAATCGAAACCAGAACACTGGGAAGACTGGTCCAGACCAAAACATTAGACCCCATTTCCAGGGGAATTATGCAAAAGCTTCCAACTTTGAAGATCTAGTAGAAGATACTTAAATAAATCTGATGGGACTTAGTAATGAAAAAAGTTTTCTTGACCCAAGAAGATCAAGAGGCCCACATTCTGAAACAATTTCAAACTCATTCAGGTGAATCATTTGACTTCAAGTAAGGATATGACACAACCATCTTTGAAGTGCATAAGCAATACAACATAAGAAGTAGGAGAATTGAGGTTCTTGAAACAAACAAGCAAAAGGTTCCAAAACAACCCATAAAAGATAAGACAATCACCACACTTGTACATATTCTTTCTAGATCAAATGATAATCATTCTAACCTCATAATTGAATATGTCTATGATAATCAAACAAATAATAAACAACCCTCCACTTCTTTTCCTTCCAAGGGAAATGTGGCAGAACCTCCAGAAGTTGATTTAGAAGAATCAACAAACAATGATTCTACTCCTGAAAAGGAGAAAAACACAAAAAATATAGAAAACAGAGAGAATACTGTTGTTAGAAATCCAAAAGTCCAAATAGAAAAACCCTTTAATTTGGAAATTGAAATAGGTCAGCTAAAAATTGATGTTCCATTATATGAATTAGCTAAACATGATGCCTTCCGAACTCAAATCAATAGATCATTGAAAATTACTAAAGACTTAGTTAATGTTTTTGATGACCAACCTAAATTAATCTTTCGCCCAGAAGTTAATGGAAAACCATTGGAAGGAGGAATTCCTCCTTTCTATGTGAGCTTAAACATACATGATAAGATTCTTCACAATGCCATGTTTGACTCTTGGGCATCTCATAATCTCATTCCCAAGTCTATAATGGAAAAGCTAGATCTAGACATCACTAGACCATACAAAGATCTCTTTTCTTTTGATTCTAGTTAGGTGAGATGTTTAGGATTGATAAAAGACTTATGTGTCTCATTGGTTTAATACCCTATAAAAACATTTTTAATGGATATAGTGGTAGCAGATATACCACTAAAATATGACATGTTATTGTCCAGATCCTGGGGTGCTAAACTTCAAGGATCTCTTCAATTGGATATGTCATATGCTACTATCTCAGTTTTCGGCCAACCAAAGAAACTATACAGAGAAACATTGATGAAATATGTAGTAAGTAGTCAGGAAAAACCAAAAAATTTGCCCATCTACTCAGTACACTTTGATATGGATTCATTCATTCTTTATAATGCAGAAACCAATCTTTCCAATACCTTAGATGATTTAGCAGCAGAACCAAAAGAAATTAAAAAAGAAAAATCAAGTGTTCAGATTCAAGAAAAAACAGATACCAAAGAAAAATAAGATGAGAATGAAAAACCAGATCCCACTGTTAAACAAATTCCTACCACTCCTGATACCAATTATGAGCATGAAATTCTTTAGCATTTAGAATTTGATGGCTCAGTCAATAAACTAGGGACAGGAGCAAGAGTTTGGGTGTGCAATTTAGAAAACAATCATGCTGAAGGTCATGCGTACAAATTAAATCTTAAGTGCACCAATATTATGGTAGAGTACGAGGCTCTCTTGTTGGGCCTTAAACTTGTCAAAAGATTAGGAGCAATCAAGGTGTCTGTCATAGGAGATTTAGAATTAATCATTAAACAGATCAAAGGAAAATACTTAACTAAGGATACTAGATTAGGATATTATAGAGGAACAATCATAGAAATTCTCAACACTTTTTTGGAAACTCAGCTTGCTACAATTCCTAGAAAACAAAACTTGCAAGCCCACAGCCTGGCCATGTTTGCCAGCACTTGCAAATTACCTTTCGAACCTAATCACCAGTTTACTGCTGAAATTAGGCGTAGACCGGCCATACTTGATAATCTGAAGAATTGGTAGATTTTTGATAGTGATGAGCAGATTAATAACTTTTTAACTTTAGATGAAGAATTTTCTAACAGTTACATAGATGTAGATACAGTTATTAATTCTAATCAGACAGATGAGGTAGAAACAAACATTTTAGAGGAAAGTTCAATTAATATGCGTCATCCCACAAAAAGAAGTTCAAGACTTGAAACAAATGGACCTAGATGAAATAATTGATAAGGAAACAGAGGTTATTAACCTAAAAGACAATTATTTACCAAAATGATTGACTCCTTTAGAAGATCTGTTTGATTCCAATGACATTCCCGAGAAACCTAAAATGGAACCATTAAAAGTAGATATTGAAGAGTACAACTTAGGAACTCAGGATAATTCAAAAATGACAAAACTGTCAAAATTTTCACCTCCTCACCAGAAGTTAAAGTATGTTGAACTTATGAGGGAATTCCAGGATGTCTTTGCCTGGAGTTATGAAGATTTGAAGTCATATAACACCTCCATTATTCAACACACTATACCTTTGAGAGAAAATCAAAAGTCCTTTAAGCAAAAACTCAAAAGAATTAATCTTGTGCTATTACCATTGATTGAAAAAGAAATTAAACGTATGTATGAAGCAAAGATTATTGCCCTTATTAGATTTTCAGAGTGGGTGTCTAAGTTGGTACCTACTAGGAAGAAAACTGGGGAAATAAGGTTATGTGTTGATATGAGAAATGTGAATAAGGTCTCTCTTAAAGATAACTACCCTTTACCCAAAATGGATCATATTTTGTAAAGGGTGGTGGGTTATTCTAGAATTTCACTTTTAGATGGGTTTTCAGGATATAATCAGATCTTGGTTCATCTTGATGACCAAGAGAAAACTGCTTTTACAACACCATAGGGCACATTTATGTATATGAAAATGCCATTTGGACTAAAAAACGCTGGAGAAACCTTCCAAAGGGCAATGGACATTGCATTTTCGAAAGAAATTCATGATTTTCTTGCTATATATTTGGATGACCTAATTGTTTTTCTAAATCAAATCAGCACCACTTGGACCATCTTAGGCAAGTCTTTTTAAAATACAGAAAATATGGTATTTCTTTGAATCCAAAGAAGTCTTTGTTCGGTCTAGAGGAGGGTAATCTTTTAGGTCATATCATATCCAAGGATGGCATTCGAATTGACCCTTCCAGAATCGAAGCTCTTCTCCAAATACTTCATCCAAGAAGTATCAAAGAATTTCAAGCTTTCTTAGGGAAGATAAATTTTTTAAGAAGATTCATATCTAACTTAGTAGAACTCATTAGATTACTAAATAACATGCTAAAAAAAGATTCAAGTATCAAATGGACAGTAGAGGCCAAGCAATCATTTGAAGAAATTAAAATGGCATTAACCAGAACACCGGTCCTCACAAGTCCCCAGTTTGATAGAGACTTCATCAATTTTTCTTTTGCATCATAACACACTATAGCAGTTATTTTATTACAAAAGAATGATCAGGGATGTGAAAAACCTATAGCCTTTTTTAGTAAATCACTTAGAGTTGCATCATTAAAATATAAAATTATGTAAAAGCAAGTTTTTTCACTTGTAAAAGCCATTAAAGACTTTAGAGTCTACATATGATATTCTCATGTGATAGCCTATGTGCCTAATGTAGTTGTCAAAGACATCCTAACCCAGGATGGAATTGAGGGAAAAAGAGGTAAATGGATTGCTACCATCTTAGAATATGATATAAAGATAAAACCTACAAAATTGATAAAAGGACAGGGATTGGCCAAACTCATGGCAGAAACTAATTGTCAAGCCCTAGACATAAATGAACTAGATAACGACTAGGAGATGGCGACTCAACAAATCAGCCAGGCCTTTTCAGACTCACCTTGGTATGCTGATGTAATTTATGTTTTACAAAATCTGCAGGCTCTTCTAGGGTTATCCGAAACCAAGAATAGGTTTTTAAAAATGAAAGTTTTAAAGTTTTTTTTTATCTTAGATAATACTCTTTTTTGGAAAAATCATGAAGGAATTTTATTGAATTGTTTATTAAAAGATGAAACCAACAAGGCTCTTCAAGAATTTCATGCAGGAGACTGTGGTGGACACCTCTATTGGAAGTAAACTGTAGAGAAGATCCTAAGAACTGGATTATATTGGCCAACCTTGTTTGCAGATGTGAAGAAATTTGTGACTTCTTGCCGTAAATGCCAAATTTTTGAAGGCAAAAGAAAGTTGTTACCTTTACCCTTGAACATATTTCCATCGAGAAACCTTTTCAACAATGGGGTCTTGACTTCATTAGAGAAATCCATCCACCCTCTTCTGGCCAACACAAATCGATACTCACTGCCACTGACTATTTTAATAAATGGATAGAGGCTATTCCCTTGAGACAGGCCAATGACATAATGATCATAGGTTTCCTAGAAACCAATATATTGTCAAGGTTTGGTTGTGCCACTAAAATCATTACTGATAATGCTACAGCTTTCAAATCAAAGAAAACGGTCAGTTTCTGTAACAAGTATTACATTACACTGGGACATTCCATAACCTATTACCCGCAAGGGAATGGGCTAGCTGAATCTTCCAACAAGAGTCTCATTAACATCATCAAAAAACTGTTAGAAGAAAACAAGAAAACTTGGAACAAGAAACTAATAAATGAATTATGGGCTGACAAGCTTACAATTAAAAAATTTATTGGAACTAGTCCTTATGAGTTAGTATATGGCATGGAAGTTGTTTTTCCTTCATCATCAGGAGTTTCTGTTATGAAAATACTCCAAGAAACTCAAGTAGAACCTAATGATATTCAAAGAAGGATAAAACAGACCATCAATTTACAACAAACCAGAGAGGAGGTGTACCAAAGATACCAAGTGTTGCAGGAGAAGCTTAAGAAGATATTTGACAGAAGAACCAAGGCAGAAGATTTCTACCTTAGAGACAAAGTGTTAAGATGGGATTCCAGAAGAGAGGATAAAGGGAAACATGGGAAGTTTGACTTCCTATGGAAAGGAACATACATCATCTATGCTTTCAAGGGAAATAATGCATATTTTCTCAAAGAGTTAGATGGTAGAGAAGCAGAAGAAGGACCAATGAATGGTCAGATGTTGAACCGTTACTTTGATCTTACTTACTAATGCTACCATGTTCTTCATGTACATATTATATCCTCTGTAATGTCACAGTTTTGATTAGACAGTAATTTTTTGGAGTTGAAGCCCAAAAGGAAGGCCCTAAGCTTCAAAAGTATCATTGTCATACATACAATAAAGCAGAAAGAAAAAGAAGATTACAGAGCATAGTCAAAGTCATTCAGAGGCCTTTGATCACTGTTATTGACTTTCCACTGGGGAAACCCATCCACAAGTGGAGCCACTATTATGCCCCTATACCAATAGGTCTCATATATCATGATTGACTTATTGAGCTTTGTAATATGTTCATACCTTTACTTGTTGTAAATGTTTTCCATATTTGTAAGAAAATAAAAAATTTAAAAAATGTAAAGAGGGTATACCCTAAAAGAAAAATCAAAGGGTGAAAAGAATAAAAAAATGGTCAAAAAATGAAAGAAAATGAACTCCAACAAAAAGAAAGACCAGGAAAATGTGCATGTCTAAATGCCACTACTTTTTTACTTTTGTATAATAAACAATTGTGTGCAGTTTGTCACCTATGTCACAATTCATGAATAGTCAAAAAATGTAAACTTGGCTAATTCATATTTCAATTTCTTGTTGTAGAAATAGAGAATAAAGATCTGACCAAACAATTTAATCTGGGCAGATAAGTAGATAGGCAGAGTGAAAAAGGAGCTCAACAGTTTAATTTGAGCCCTTGGATGTAATAAGTGTAGACTTAGATAGACATTACTATGTAAAAGAAAAGAAAGATTGATAAGGGTTTGCCAGTCTAAGTGCACCCTAATAAAGAAATAAAAACGCTAAGTTAAGTAGGTAGGGTAAGTACATGATGGTTGCAAAAATAATATGTGATGAATGATATGTCTAAATGTGTAAATATTTTTACTTTCATCATAAGACAAATGCATGTATCACATTGAAGACACATCAAGCAACAAAGTCAAAATAATTAACTCTCCTATTCATTTCCCTTAAATTTTCACTGATTTCCCTTAAGTGCCAAGGTATCTATTAAATTAGAGGGGCTCAGAGCATTTCTTTGACTTCTGGAGGGACCGGACCCTCGGTCCAATAATTTATAAATGCCTAAGTACTTAAGCCCATTCATCAATCATTATACCCCTTTATAAGTCATTCATTCCATTCATAAAGTTTTTCCTAAGTAAAATTTTATTTTGCTCAGAGAAATTAAAATATTTTTCCTGAAAAACCCTCATTTTTCACTTAGCCTAAGTTTCAAATACACGCATGAAAATGTTTCTAGACTTCGCATTCTTTCCGTTCAATGTCATATCAACTACTAATTTATGTTATTAAGTAATTCCCCTACAAAAATTTATCCATTCCCGTATTATTTTAATTATGGTAAAAACCCCAAAAATACCTATATATCCCGCCCCTTGGTTAAAATATAACCATAATACATGTTTAATGGGGATTAATTAGTTAATTTGTAACTAATTAAGAACCCGACCTCTGCCATATTAAATAAGGATTAATTAACCCCCATGACTAATTAATAGCTTTCCCGACCAATCCCATTGTTCCCGATATGATTAAAAAAATATTTAATTATGTTGGGCCCGCTCTTATTAAACTCCTGTTACCATCACCTCCCCGATAGCCGTCCGATCAATTCCTTTAGATTCGACGACTGTCGTGCATATCGCATAGCCCTTTGCAACCGAACGTTAGCACGCGATTGTGAAGCGGTTTTGTGAATAGTACTCTGGCCACACGTCGCTCATCGTATGGAATCACGCAGATGAGTCCGAATACCGCTCCCCCTCCATGAGCGATGCGATAAAAATTGCTTACTGCTACCTACTAAATGACAAAACATCAAGTCCTTCCACTGACACCACCCATCCAAATCCCGAAACTCGCCAAATCCTTGAATTTGTATATAAAACAAAAAAAATCATTTTGTCATTCTATTTTGTGAACACATGCATGCAGCAATCTGAACATCGAGGTCAACCAGTTTGTGCCCCAACTGCCAACCACCTTTAAAATTTGCAGTCGACGCTGCTTAGAGTCCTCCATTCACACCTAGTGTACTTACTTTCTGCTGTCCATCCCTAAAAGCAGGTATTTACCCAAATTCCTGTAAAAAAAACCCTTTGAATACTTGCTTTCGTTGCAAATTAGTCTAAAAGAATCCCAATTCATCATAATTCAGTTACCACATTTAAAATTCAAGTTCCCCAAACCCTCTGTTTCATCAATTTCACTTGAAAAACCCGAGTTTCCTATCTGAATCCACAAGAACCAGAATGGAAACCTTGGTAGCCCTAAATATTGCACTCTTTACCACCCCTCATTGTGATTTAGACTATCTGCCTCTGGCAGATAAGGATTTTCAAATAAAATATCTAACCACTGATAAAGACCATCTGAAAGTGTTTTGTCAGTGCTGAGATAATCATTTGAATGGCTATGATGCCATAGGACTGTGGGAATCCAATCTCCCAATGTACTTTCTCCCCTCTGTGCACGTTTTTCCTGATATAATCCATCAGTGCCATGCAAATTATGACCCCAACCTTAGAGCAATGATGTGTCCCAATCAAACAGTCCTCTTCACATTAACTACTGACTCAATCAATGCGATGTTGCAATTTTATCCTAATCAAGCCCTCGCCTTGATTTCCCTTGGAGATTTGCTTAAGAAATCAACTAAGTTATCCCAATCTAAACTCAATTGCCTCTGCCAGACTTTCATATTAAAAGAGCATCAACCCAAAGATCCCCCTTCTTATATGTCAGTTTTCTTCACAGATATAGGCAAAATCATAGTTGATATGATAGCTGCAGTCATGGGATTCAACACTAGTGAGTATGTAGATGAGTTGGTCTTAGTGTTGCTATCCATCTTTACCCTTGGTCAGCCCCTGCTATCAGGTATAATTATGCTTCATTTATTGTTGAGAAAATCCATGACCACTTCATGAGACTGGAAAATGAAAAGGTTTTCAAGTATTCCACATTCATATATCACCTCATCCTCTACTATCAGTCTGACAAGTTCCAATTTTTTGTTAATAAACTTGATGCAAAAAGTAATCCAAGATCAGTCATTTTTTAGACTTCTATCTTTCACAATTCTTTTGCTTATAATGAGTTCATTGACCAGTTTGTCCACCCAGCAACCGCCTTGCTGACAGGAAATCCTCCTCCTATGGTTAGTGATGAAATCAAAAGGATCCTTTATCTATCAAAACAGTACAGAGTAGGTGACTGGTATTTATACCAGAATCACACAGAAATCAAGGTATATGGTTGTGAGCTTCTTCCATTCAAGCTACCAAGATATGTTCCAATGAGACTGTTTGCTTTGGAATATTATAGAAAAATGATCACCTCAGATCAAGTTCATTTTATCAAGGCCAAGAAGAAAGCACAACTAAGAATCAAGGATCACCTAGGCCCATTTATCTACAACAATAGAGAAGCAGGCAAAGCAATAGAAAAAATCTTAGAAGACCACATGAGATTAAGCAAAAGCTTTGGTTGGAATACATATGACCCCCACAGTTTCATCTATGATAGGAGAATGAAAAATAGGCTATCACTATATTTTCATCACAGAATACCAGAAATTGATCAATATGCTAACATGGATGAATGGAGGGAAGGGACTCTTGTAGAAATGGATAGTGATAAGGTCAATGTAGAAAATGTAATGAAAGATCTAGAAAAGACACTTGACCTGGATTCTTTTGAACAGGTGCGAGTTGAGACTTCTCACAAGCCAGCATCAGAGACTAGTGCCTCAACAGTTGATACCTCTCAAAGTCACTCAGAGGAGACTAGTGCACGATTTTCAGAACCATCACAGGGAAAAGACCATGAAACCAGCACTCTTTCATCACGGCAGTCAAGCATGTCAAAGCAACCTGAAACTTGTCAAGAGCAGGCTCAAACACAGACCCACCCAACTGAGATTAACATGGGAGATCCACCAGTTTTACAGACTCCTCTGAATGAGGAAAAGAGCTTAAAGAGAGACAGGGAAGTAGCTACCCCTGCCAGTGGTCCATTAGATCAGCCTGGTGCTAAGAGGCACAAGCTAAATCCCCATTCAGAAAATGAATTCTTTGAAGAAACTACAGAGAGTCAGAGAAAAGAAGGTGTAGACAGTCAGCATACTTTCCCAGCAGGTGGGCACCTTCTAGCTAACAAAGACAGGATCTGGAAAGACAACAATGCTAAAGTATCATCCTTCAGGCCTTCAGTTAACAAGTCCCTAGACATCGAAGAGAAATTCAAAGAGATAAAGACCAGAAATGAACCATTAAGGGCCCAAGTCTACAATCAGTATATGAATATGGCTCCTACCAATCAGAATAGGTTAATGTCAGCCTATGACATCAAGGAAGGTAAAATGCAGATGAGATTTTTTAAGCCCAAAGTACAACAACCTCAGTCAATTACAAACTACCTCAAAACTAATTTTGAGGTCATGGCCAAGGACATTCACCCCCTAGATCAGATTGAATCACATAAGCAGATAGGGGAGATGGTGTATTCCACCTTGACAAGTAAAGCCATGATGGCCCACAGATTAGAGAATTATTTGGACAATAACACTGCTCAGTTATAGCTAGAAAGAGCCTCTTCATAGGCTAAGGACAACATGATCAAATCATTGGAGGAGTTGGTCATTGGATTGGGTCATAACCCAAAAGATGTGAAAGATGCAGAGGCTTTAATAAAGAAGAAAGATGAAGACATAGATGCCTTTAGAAAGTAGTTAAAGTTGCCTCCACTAAGATATCCACAAACTGCTGAAGTTATTCAAAAGAAGTCTGAAGAAGAGTTTATGGAATTAGTCCTTAAGCTAAATGAACAGTTGAAGGAGACTGAGCAGGAATTAGAAAAATCACTAAAGAGCAGGCAGAGTGAGTCGACCTCTCAGCCTTAAAATGTGATACCAGTGGTTTCCACGATAGTCCAATCCACACTTGCAACAGCTCTTGCTCCAATTGTTCCTTTGGCCACAACAAAGACAATCACAGGTACAACATAGGCAGGAACTTCACGTCTAAGTATAGAAGAATTAATCAAATCCATGGAGGAAATGAAACTCCAAGTCTTTGAATTACAAAAGGTAAATGAAAAATTTGTTACCTTAGAACAGAAATATGATGTTTCAAAGATTAATTTTGCTGAGGAAGTGAGGAAGAATAAAGGCTTGGCTCAACAGGTAAAAATATTAGAAAAGGATCTCACTTTCGAAAAGCCTTTGACAGACATTAGGAAAATTCTATGGACCAACATCACTCAGTCAATAAATGATGTTTGGTCTTCCATACAAATTATTTTTGAACAGATTGACTTAGTGAAAGTAGCTCTTCAAGAGATTTAGAAGACCAAGGAAGAGCTAGGACAGAAGCCTGAGGAAGTTATCAGGCTAATAAACTTTTTTAATAGCAAAACTAAGTATCAGCTAGAAGAGCTGAATATTGAGGATAGAACTGAAACTATCCTAGAAATCAAGAAGGTATTGAGCAAAGGGTTTCTAATGCAGAACTTAGAAAGGAAATGTCAGAACATGCAGGAGGACATTAATGAATTTATGGAAAAGTTTGGTATTTTACAGAGCAAAGGACTTCCCAGTTCTCTAGTGATTAATGATAAATTGATGAGGCATGAGTATTATATTGAAAAATTGGGCCAATATGCAAATAACCAAGCCAGTTCATCAGTTAGTGCATCTGCACCCAAAGCACTCCCTACAGGCAGAGTTCTCTATGACAGTCTAGAGAACTTGTTTTATGTTGAGCATGAATTAAAACACTTGTTTCCAATACAACCCAATTTTGTTAAATATACTGAGGTTCATGAAATCTTTAGGAAGCTTCGAAGGACCAGGATACCAAGGGAAGATTGGTGGACAGATATGATAGAAATTTTATGATTTACCTTGGTAAAAAAATAAATTTTTAGTATTTATGATAGTCAGTTTTGGTAAAAGAAGGTGAACAAGGATAAAGTAGGTAAAGAGTATCAGAATAGGTCAGAAAGTACCACTAAGAAGATAAATAGCAAATAGCCATCACAGAATTACGAGCAAGACAACAAGCTGCTCAATCATAGGGCCTGCCTCCAGCTCATTCACAAAAACAGGGACAACAAGCCATCAGTTCACTTTTAGTTTCTATTTTTGAGACTATCTGTCTCTACTTTTATGTAACATATAGTTAGTCTTCCTAGATTATATCTCTCTCAGTTATGAGATATTTTATTGTAATTTTATGTATAAGTGCTTCCTCATTCGAAGTACTTAGTGTGGATTCTTTGACATTTCTATAGACTTATTATTTTGGAATGAAGTGTTGTTAAACAACTCTTGTATGGCTGGCTGGATGAAGAAATAAAGCAAATAAATTTTTACAGGATTCATGTGTCAAATGATAGACAAATAAGTATTATATATCTTATGTGTTATTATTTTTTAGTTTAATATTTCATATGTGTTTCATCTCTGAATAATAAACGAAAAAATATATTTCAGAAAGTGCTTCATTACAATATGTCTTTAAAATTGATTTTATTCTAAATGTTTTCTTCTAAGCTATCATAGGCAGGGAATTCATAACTGCTCCTTTCTTCTTAGTTTATCATTGTGGTCATTTAATAAGAAATTCTTAATTGCTTTTTATTAGTGATCACCCAATTTCCCTCCTCTTAAAACTTGTTGAAGGATTCTTAATTTCCCTTCTCCCCTTTTAAGTCCATTTCACCCTTTCAAGTTACCATTTGTCTCTTGTTTGACTATCTTGCCCTGTGAAGCCCTCTTTTGTTGAAAAAAACCTGATCCAGTTAAGCCATCTTCAACTGACTCCATAGCCCAATGGCCTGAGATACTCGGTTCTATCCATCTGCTCCAGAATTCCACCACCAAACACAATAAAAACCCTCAAGCTTTCATAACTAGCCTAATATCCTATAAAACAAAGCTAAATCTTAAAAAGAGAGCCTTCTCTGAATACAGATTGGCTAGATTTTGTACTTAAAAGTTGGTTTGTAGTTACCTCAGACCCCTTTCCTTCTTCTAACAACTTCAAGGAAAGTCTGAGTGATAACAGACCTAAAGAAAGAACTCATGATTTTCGAAGCAGAAGGACTAAGGGTGATTCAACCCTTAGACCCCTATCAAGGACCTAGGTTCACAAAACCAGTAGATGACAAGGATGAACCAGGAATGGTAGACCAGCTATTTACGCTCACAGTGGGAAAGAGGGAAGATTACATAAATCCCACTATAGGAGGATCCGTCAGCTGGAGAAGTAACCAAAGATTAGAGACTGGCTCAGAAGCTGCATGGGATGCATGGCATCAAGGTGGGTATGAACAAAACACTAGATGTTGTGCAATGATAACCAGAATAAATTGGATAGGGACGGAGATAAGCGACTATCTAAAATATTATGGCCTAGAGCTGGTGGACACCATCTTGAACAGGGTAGAACAGAAAATGGCAGAGGATCAAAAGATTCCCTTTCTTGATATCACTCTCATGGAAACACTGGCAAGATGATGGAAGACACACTGTAGTGCACTAAGAGACTGGTCGAGCATCAAGCAAGCCATGAAGGAAATATTTTCCTAGGAGGAAGATTGATCATAGGATAAGGTAAGATACAAGTGGGATTCAAGTCCCGAGAGGCACATCGAAGATTTCACAACCAATTGGAATAACTAAGGAACACCAAAGGATCAATGGGTACACGCATTTATACATACCCTGGGAACTTTCCCCCGAGCTTGGTATGTATAGGAGGAGCTCTGTCGAAAGATGACAGATTGGGATGTTTTGGAGGTACAGTTTGTTAGCCACTTTTCATTCATAAGTAAAGAGGAATGCATGACGGAGACACTCCAGGTGATAAAAGGGGTTCTATTTGCCCCAAGACAATTGGTTGAAGGATGTCCCAATGAAAGTTTTCTACAGTATCTGTCTAACATGGATTCTCCGGAATATGCGACATGTGACAAGGTGGATGCAGAACCAGAGGAGGATGGGTTATATGGATTGAGACACCTGACCTTCGAAGTAATAGAAGGAGAAAGAGACATCCGGGAGAGCCCCTCAAAAGAAGGTGCCCACCTTCTACTAATGAAACTAAGAAAACAAAATGTTGGGATGAAGGATAAGCCCAAAATAACATCCGTGGGAGACTACTGGGATGAACAGACCACAAAATAAATTTTCAACCTATTACAGGAATACCGGGACCTGTTCCCAGCTTCAGTAGCAGAGTTGAAGGGGATAAAAGGAGATACATGGGAAATGAAGATTGTTCTGAGACTGGATGCCTGACCGGTAAATCACAGACCATATAGATTGAACCAAAGGGTGAAGGAGAAAATTAAGAAGGAAATTCACAAAATGTTGGAAGCAGGAATTATATTTCCGGTAGATGAAGCTGAGTGGATAAGCCCAATAGTCATACAAAACAAGAAGGATGCAACCTAAATCAGAGTATGTGTTGATTACAGAAGCCTCAACAATGCATGTGTGCATGACCCATTCCCTACACCTTTCAGCGATGAGGTCGTAGAAAATGTGGTGGGAAATGAACCATATTCGTTTACGGACGTATTTTCAGGCTACCACCAAGTTCGAATAGCTGAGGAGGATAAAATAAAAACAACATTCACTACTGAGTGGGGGTCATATGCATACAATGTGATTCCATTTGGACTAAAGAATGCACCAGCGGTCTTCTTAAGGATTGTCATAGCTGCATTATGAGACTATATCACAAATTTCTACAGGTGTACATGGATGACTGGATATTGTATAGTCTATTAAAAAAACACACCAAATTATTAAGAGTAATGTTTGAAAGGTGCAGACTATTGCAGATTTCTTTGAACCTCAAGAAATGTATCTCCGCAGTCCCATTTGGAACACTACTAGGCCATATCGTCTGCAAGGATGGAGTATGCATAGACCCAGCGAAGGTTGTGGCATGGAACCACTGCGCAACGTGAAGCAAATAAGGTCAACTCTGGGCCATACGGGGTATTACCGGTGCTTCATCAGGAATTATGCATCAATCAGAGCCCCAATGGAAAAGCTACTGAAAATGATGGAAGAATACATTTGGACTGAGGATTGTCAGACAACACAAAATAAGTTGAAGGAAAGGATGATAAGTGCCCTTATCCTTGTCTATCCAGATTAGAACAAAATGTTCCATGTGCACATCGATGCGTCAGGGATAACGATGGCAACAGTGTTAGCATAGCCAGGGGAGAAAAATATGGACGACCCGGTGTATTATGCTAGCAGAAAGTTGTCAACTGCGGAAAGAAACTATACAAAAACTGAGAGAGAAGCCTTGGCCATGGTTTATTCTCTCAAAAAATTCAGGCATTACTTGTTGGGTGCGCCATTCAAATTCTTTACAGATCATTCCACACTAAAATACTTGGAAAACAAACTAGTACTGGAAGGTAGAATATGTCGATGGTTGTTGATGTTCCAGGAATTTACTTTCGAGGTGGTCATAAAACTCAGCAGACTGAATGTGGGGCCAGACCACTTGTCGCGACTGGAGACAGGGGAGAATGAAGGAGGAGCGGATGATCAATTGCTTGACGCCGAATTATTCAGAATAGAGGCAGTCCCAGATCACCTAGAAGAGATCACCACATTATTAACAACAGGTCATTGCCCAGAAGGATATACGACAACACTGAGACGCCACTTGGTAGTAAGGGAAGCAGATTACCAGCTGATCGTAGGACACCTCTACAAGATGGGCTTGGATCAAATATTGATACGTTGCGTCCTTTAGCATGAAAGAAACGATGTGTTATGGGAATGCCATGTAGGAGCCGTAGGAAGCCATGTGGGAGGTAAAGCCACCACAAGAAAGATACTGCAAGCAAGAATCTGGTGGCCAACTATTCATAAAGATTCTAAAGAATTTGCCAAGAGTTGTGACGTCTGTCAAAGGGTTGGAAAGCCTTCGCGACAGGATGAGCTGCCTCTAAACCCCATTCACACAGTGAAAATAGCTAACAAATGGGAAATAGACTTCATTGGACCCATTACACCACTGGCAAGGCACTCGCGCGAGATACATAATAACCGCAACAGAATACCTCACCAGGTGGGCAGAAGTAGCACCCGTCAAGGATTATATAGTAGAAACAACTACAAGGTTTATTTTCGATAACATAATCTCAAGGTTTGGATGCCCAAGGAGCCTCACAAGCAACCAAGGAACACACTTTCTGAATGAAACCATCTTTGCTGAAGACCTTCATGATTCAACATAACAAGAGTAGCCTGTATCACCCACAGGGCAGCGACGTAATTGAAGCATTCAACAAAGGTTGTATCAGCCAACAGGGATGATTGGGATGAAAGAATACCCACAACTCTATGGGCGTACAAGACAACAGTAAAGAGACTTCATAAGAAAACTTCGTTTCAGCTAGTATACGGAAGGGAAGCGGTGGTACCAGTGGAATTTATATTACCAAGCATGTTCATATCTGAAGCCACGGGGATGACAGACAACATGGCCTTATGGGATAGACTGAGTCAGCTGATGGAACTTGACAAAACTCGGTTCTTGGCCAAGTTTCATCAGTCAGTGGAACAAAGAAGGTAGAAAGCTTAGCACGATAGGCACATCAAGAGGAAGTCTTTTGAAGTAGGGGAATAAGTACTACTATACGACAGCAAGTTCCCAGGGAAACTGCAGATGCACTGGTTGGGCCCATTTATAGTCACAGAAATCAAAGAATCTGGAGCAGTGAAACTCGCACAACTGGATGGAGTCATGTTGCATGGATGGGTGAATGGTGCTCGCCTGAAGCCCTTCCATAAGACATAAATCAAGATAAAAGAGGGTCTCAGAAACGAGCCCACAAGTAGGTAAAAAAAAAAAAAAGTTCTATGAATTATAATAAGCTACTAGGTAGAGTCATGGGTTTTTTCAGAGAAATAAGCATAAGGTCAATAAGGTTTCGGCAGTAACTTCAGCACGCCGCAACCCATTTGTGGTTGGGGGGGAAAGAAAAGTAGAATTAGTAGTCACACAAATAGTCCCAGTCAACAAGGTACACGTAGGCATGCACTTTTTGCAATCTTTATGATCACACATCGTACCCATCCTCTCCGTCGTACCAGTAGCCATTTCCATATTAAGTAACTAATAATGCAACTATCAAAGTAGGAGCTGCATAATCTTTTCCCATTAAGCACGAAATTAGTCAATAAATAACCCCATCATGGCAAAATAAATACGCCATGCAGCCCACTATGTACTTTCGCAGTCCACGTCATGGTTGTCACATCTAGGTCGGCCGGTGGCGGCAAGGTATAGCTAGAACACATGGGGAAAGTTGCCGGAGTAATTAGTTGCTAAGGTTCAGTAAGTCAGGAAATGTCGAGTCAGGTTCGGCTACTTAACTTGTAGGATAATGAAGGGAATTCCATAACTTCAGTTGTAGATAGCAGGAGAATTACAAGTTTGCTCTAAAGAACAGTTGTAGAGACGCAGAAGAAAGTAACCTTAGGTGTCGATCATTTACCAAAGGTGACAGGAGATGGAGAAAGGAATTGTATGAGTCCCACATGACAGATTAGATGAAATACTTGAGGTGGTCAACAATTTGTATGGCAAACATGACAAGGTGAATCTGGTCAACAATGATCTTACAGACTCTTTCTAGTTCCCAACTCTGAAAAGGGAAGTTTATGCAGAGGACATCCAGAGGGAGGACGATACCAAGACCTTTAGGGTCAGGGAAAATTTCAAAGGGATACAGAGGTCAGCATTACTCCATTTGAGAATTTTACCATTATTCAGTACTCAATTCGACGCAATGCAATGTACCAAACTTTTGGCGAGCGAGATGCACTGAGGATCACTGTGATTGGACAAGGAGTATCCCATTCATGTGGATGATATTAATCATCTAACAGGGTTGTCAGTAGGGGAAAGGCAGTGAACACAACTATTCAGTCAGGGGCTAAGAGAGCCAAGAAGCTAACTTAAGATAACATCTATGCAAGATATGGGATTGAGAGGGGTGGAAGAGGAGCGAAGCTCGATATAATCAACAAGGTCGACATCAGATTTTCCTACCACATCATAGTAGGTAAAACCATGATACATTATATGAAGAACAAATGCACATTGGACGCAATTTCAGTTGCGGAACATTGCTGCCAGGGAGAGGTACTTAACTGGTTCACGCTTGTTCTTAAAGAGTTGTTTGAAGCTTGTGAATATGTGTATAGGTGGGGAACCAATTTCTTGTTCGGGTACATTTTGATGTCTTTGGCAATGTGGAAGTGGATGCCACCGAAGGAAAGGGAAATTATTACCATTGTCGAAGGAAAACCGATAGCACTCTGCTATGACCCATGGAGGGCATCAAGAGACCCCAACACGAAAGAGATAAATGAGATAGATTTCAAGGATTGGTATGAGCAGATGCTAGCCACCATATGGTCAACAGAGAGGATACCAAAGGCTTTGCTAGACGAATTCTCAGAAGAGGTATGGTTTGGAGCCTCACACGCACACTTAGACCATGGTGTTTCCACCCAGAGACCTTTAAGATGAGGCCGCAAAGGTTTGTTCTAACAAAAGCAGCACTACATAGGGAGGTGGGATCATGGCCGGGAGTGGCCTGCGAAATGATGGACAAAAAATACAACTATATTCTGAGCCTTGAAGCAGCAAGTGCAAGGGGGAGATGTGACGAAGAGCAGCAGGAAGTGGCCAACCAAAGATGACCTCCACCCAATGGTGCTTTAGATGGAGGAGAAGATGTTCGAGCTAAGACAAAAAATTACTAGTTTCAAAGGAAAATTAGGTGAGAGAAATTATCAGGCCCAATTTCAAGGCTCTACCATGTTCTCTCCTATAATCACAACCTTGTTGGCCATGAAACTCCCCATTAGAGTAGCCTAGTCTCCCTCTCAGCCAACGGTCCCCAAGCCGAAGAAGAAACGAGTTGTTCGTAGTCTGTCCATCAAAAAGCCGAAAACTGCTCCACCACCCCTGCTTGTCGACCTTATTAACGAGGTCGAGCATTCGATCTCTACAACCCCCATAGTTGAAGAGATTCCCACCACCACTTCCATTATTTTACATTAGTCATGGGAGTCATCCTCGCACACAACCTCCACCTCCATGACCCTGTCATAGACCTTCCTGTCAGGCCGACGAAGAACAACTGTGGAAACAGAAGCTGAGTTAGCCGGGCAGGAAAAGGGCACCACTTTTGCCAGCGATACACAACAAACATCACTTGTATCACCAATGCTTGGGTCAGACCCACCACAAGGAGGAAGCCTAGACACTATTCTGCAGGGAGAAAGGATTGAGCCGTACTGGCCACTTTTCCCTATAAAGATCACAGTGGTCCCAAACCCTAACATCATTCCACCCACTCCACAATTCACTCCGTAGTCACAGCAAGCTCATTTGCCCGCCTCCCACTCTGAAAAATCCATCGCTAGTGGCCTACCCATACAACAGTAGTTCCCTGAACCTAGTACAATGTAGGTCGACACACTCCAGCATTGGTCGTCGGTGCAGTTGTTTACATTTATACAACAAGTAGTGCATAGGGCCAAAAGGATCCATGAGGATCTGGCCAAGGAACATGAGCAACAAGCAAGGTGGTTGCATGAAGTAACATAAGAGCGCGATCACCTGTGGCGAGCAAATACAGATTTGCAAGCCCAGGTTGATCAAATCACGTAGCGATTTAGGTCATTATGGATAGCAATCATTGATGCAAACACAAAGGTGCCGATGGACATCACGACCCGCACGCTGGTAAAATTTTGCGACCACATCCAGACGACATGCTCGAACTTGGTAGCTACGACTGCTAACATGAAGAGGAAGCAGGAGACATTGAGATCAGCACTGCCAGACCCAGTGGAGATCTACACGAGGACAATTGATAGAAAAATTGTTGAAGTGGAAGCAAAGAAACAAGCCTTAGTAGACGCCCTCACCGATGACTACGATCTGATGAATAAAGTCCATGACTGGCCAGGAAGCATGGAGTTGAAAAATCACTCGGTCTACCCAATGAAAGAGTGAATACAAACCTTATTCACCAGGACAAAGGACTGTACAGACCCTACCCAACTGCAGTAGGTCAATGACCAGATTGATGCCATCCAGGCATAAGTTGATCAAATTGAGGAAGAGTTCGTAAAGATGAAGAAGGTGATCATAGATCTGCAGCCGCCGGTTCGGATTCAGGTTCTAACTCTGAAGGAGGTGTGTGACTCTAGTAGATAACAATGGAGTGATGTACAAAGCTAGCGACCAACAGAGTTAACGTCAAATTCGACCGAGGCATTCACTCAATGCATTGACGGAATCCTCGCCAGATGGGACACCACCATTCAGAGGTACCAAGAATTTAGGCAACAAACCACGGCCATAGTTTCAGAGTTGGAGCCTTCATTTGGAACGGGGGAACCTTAGAGGGAGGAAAGTGTAGTAGAAACAGATGCCACTTCACGAGCAACAACCGAGGCAAAATAAGCACCAACCCAGCCATCAGTAGAACCAGCATAGTCGACAATGCATCTACCACTCGTATAGCGCATGAAAATACCAGCAAGACCAACCAAGGTTGAAATGAATTGACTCCGAGACAAGTCAACGAATTGTGGTCATGGCTTGTTGGGGCCTTCGTTTAATTTTGAAAACATTTTGATCAATTTTGGCTAACCGAAGGACGAGAAGGAAATGAGTGGCAACAATAGTTAGCTTGCGGAGGAGTAAGCTGGACAACAGGGTAGGAACAGGCAGTTGCAAAAGAGTTGCAGTAAGGTGGTAGCGGAAGACAAAGGCAACCGAGCGGTCGGGGAGATGCAAAAGCAGTAGAGGGAGAGAGAAGCTGAGTAGGAACTGGCAGTCCAGGCAACAGAAAGGAATATAAAAGGAGAGGGCTAGTAAAGAAGAGAGGTTGGTTAGTTAGTTGGCGAGTTTGTTGGATTTGGCAAGAGGACATCTAGTTGCGGCAGACTGATATCAGAAGGCTAGAGCCTGGATGAGTAGGGCCCTTGAGGCTGAGACCGAGCCCATGAGTCTAGACCAGGTATTCCTTGTATTTGCTTGCAGCGAATGCCGAAGATATACTGTACTGTTTTATTGTTAAGTTAATAGAAAAGAAAGGTTAGACTGGTTGCGAAATATGATATGTATGGGTGCTATGGTGTGATGTCTCCTTAAAAATTTTGAATGTCTCATCAAATGCATGTATTTAGTAGTTCTTGTGTAATAGTTGTTATGCTGTTATCTCTGTTATGTGTGTAATGTATATATATTTGTTATGGGATGATGCTTTGGTTGGTGCTCCTTGGACTCCATGACGAACCTTTCTTGCTTCTGGTCGCAGCACGCCTCGGGTGAGACTCCTTACCCTTTGGGTAAAGTGAAAATGTCGGCATTGTCCTAAGCTACAATGGATCATTGTTGGCCATCTATGCCTGAACCCAAGGTTTTTTCTCCCTGATGACTCTTTCGTGCCAACACTCTTTGGCATACTTGCCCTGAGATACAAACAACTCCCCATCTCCCTACCATACCTCCCTGCCAAGAAAGTAATGCATGAGTCACATGTCCTTCATCTCAAACTCTCTTGTAAGGTCCTCCTTGCAATATTTGATGAGCTTCTCATCACCTATCAGTATAAGATCATCTACATAAAGTACAGTGATCAACAACTTACCTTCCACCACTATGTGATACATGTTTGCATCCACTTCACTATTCGTGAAGCCCAACCCAATGAAGTAGTTATCTATCATGGTGTACCAAGAACGGGGTGCTTGCTTTAGCCCATACAACGCTCTCTTAAGTCGGCACACATGCGACCCAGGGTCCAAGGTTTCAAAACCTTTGGGCTGCTCTATGTACACCTCTTCCTCAATCATGCCATTGAGGAAGGAAGTTTTCACATCCATATGATGGATATTCCAACCCATTTGTGTTGATAGTGAAAAAATAGATCTAATTGATGAGTACCTTGCAACAAGAGAAAAGGTATCATCATAGTCAATCCCCTCTACCTGCGAAAAGCCACGGGCCACAAATATGGCCTTATGCTTCTCCACACTACCATCTACAACTTGCTTTACCTTGTAAAACCAAGGGGAGCTCACAACTGACTTGTCCTCTGGTCTTAGGACAACATCCCAAACACTGTTTCAAACTATGGATTCATACTCCACCATTGCATCAACCCAAACCGGCTGATGCACTGCTTCTTGAAAGGAATATGGCTCTCTCACAACATATGCACCCATAAGTGCCATGTATCTAGTGTACCTCTCTAGTGACCTCCTCTGTCTACGCTGAGAAGAGGGTGCTCCCACATTCTCTCGTGCATCATCCAACAATCTATCTGCCTCTCTAGGCGCTTTCTTCCCTTTCTAGAAGACTCTTCTTGAGTGGATGTCTCCACTCTCTGAACCTCTGCATGTGGATTTTCCACATCAATCTGAGGCCCCTCAACCTTAGAAGCTAAAATATCCTCATACACATGTAGCTCAAGCTCCCTCTCAAGGGATAATCACATGGCCTTCTCCTCATCGAACCTAACATCCATGTGAACCACTGTCATCCGACTGGTTGGCATGTACACCCAATAGTTGTGGGGTGTATCAGTGTACCCCACAAAGATCCCCAACTCTATCGTTGGCTCAATATTCTTCCATGCATCTTTGGTCACATGACAATAAACTGATGACCCAAAAATCCTGAAGTGACCAACATCTGGCCTCTTACCGAAAGAAGCCTCCTCTGGTGTCTTCATCTCAAGTATCCAATATGGGTTATGGTTCTGAACATAAACCACTGTGTTGCATGCCTCATCCCAAAAGTGTAGTGGTAGGCCCTGATCATGCAACATCGCCCTTGCTGCCCCTACTATGCTCCTATTTTTCCTCTCAGAAACCCCATTCTGTTGAGGGTTATGGGGTGTCGTTAACTCTCGTTTAATCCCTTCCACTTCACAGAAGTTCTTAAACTCATTGGAGAAATACTCACCACCATTATAACTTTGTATAGATTTAACCTTTTTGCCAGGTTCTTTCTCTACCAATGCTTTGAACTCACAAAACTTTGTAAAAGTTTGATCCTTTTTCTGCATCAAAAATACCCAACATTTACGATAATAGTCATCAACAAATATAACATAATACATGTGTCTGGCCGTGGATGCTGTCGAGAATGCTCCACACACATCTAAATGGATTCTCTCCAAAATAGACTATGCTCAACTATATCTGTCTCCAAAGGAAGACTTGGTGTATTTTCCCAAAGTACAACCCTTGCATGTATCAACTTGCTCAAGCGTACCTTTGGGAAGACCGGTAGAGATTTGTTGCAATGTCTTCAAAGCCCCATGATGCAAGTGGCCCAATCGCCTGTGCCACAATTGGCCAATGTCTCGGCTCAACATCTTTTCCACTTTTGAACTCAAAGCAGCACAACCCTCTACCTCTATCTTATAGAGATTTTGAACTCAAATCCCTATCTTCTTTACTTGATTAGTGGCTATGTGTCAAAGGAACACCTTTCCTTTTGAAAAGATCACATCATAGCCTCTATCCTCAAGCATGGCAATGAATACCAAGTTCTTCGTCAGTCCGGGCACATGCATAACATTCTTCAAGGTGAGTGGAGCCGCATGTTCCCTCTGAAAAGTAATAGTTCCCACACCAGTAACACTATACTTAGTGTCATCACCCATCTCGATATGCATCTTGAGATATTTCTTCTCCAGTTCACTGAATAACTCTTTGTCGCCAGTCATGTGGAATGAAGCTCCACTGTTTAAGTACCAGACACTTCCCATCATTGAAGTCACCATGCATGCAATGAGGGAAAAGTCCATTTCGAATTGGAAGGCCAAAGCCTTACCCGTCGCTCCTCATGAGGACTTCTCCTTAGACTTCTTCAATGGAAAATTTGTAGCAAAGTGTCCCATCTTATGACAATGAAAGCACTTAACTTTCATCATGTCCTTCTTCTTATCTCCATGATAAGAATCTGATTTGGAATGGGAAATTTTACCTTTCCCCTTCCTTGCCTTAATTTCTAAGGCACATTTCTCTTCATCATCAGCCTTTGATGAAGAGACATCCCTAGTGTTCCTCCTGATCTCACCCTGCATCAAATCTGACCATAATCATTCCCAATCTGGTAGCTTTTCCCAACCATTGACAGAGTCCTGATAACTATGCCAACTCTTTGGTAGTCCAAGAAGAGCAAGGCTCACCATATCCTCATTGGTAACTGTGATTCTAACACTTCCAAGTACATCTTGACATTGAGTGAACTTGGTCAAGTTCTTTGGAATCGTCTCGCCTTTCTCCATCTTGATTTTATGAAGTTTATCCTTCAATGCCAACTTCCTTTGATCATTGTTATTTTGATACAAGTCCATCAATATTTTCCACATAGATGCAAGGTTTCCTTTCTATGGATACTCAAGACAATATGATCATGAACTACCTCAAGGATTATTTGCCTTCCCTTCACCACACACTTCTTCCACTTGGCCAAGTTATGTGCATCAGTAGCTACCGGCTTAGGAATTGCTTGTTCACAGATTCCTTCAAGCCATTGTCCTCTAGCACAACCTTCATCTTGTCCCTCCAGGCTAAATAATTTGAGCTACCTTCCAAGGCATACTCAAGCCTCAACCCATGGAATGCCATTTGTCGATCTTGAAGTATGCATTGCAAATTTGACTTTCACCTCTAACCCAGAAACTCAAAACTTCGAAATATCCTCTAGAGAGCTGATTTTAAATCAGCGATATCTCCCTCATCTAAACTTCGATTCAACCGATATTTTTTTGAATTTGGGTATATATTTCCCAAGGAATCCAGATCTACAATTTTTTTTTTTGAAAAATTTTCATAGAAATGTTCAGATATGCTCTGCAAACTCTCATCCCAAAAAACAATCTTTCTCCGATACCATGTAGAAAATCCTGCAGATTCACAAGCTAATGCAATTTTCTAAAGCAAGAGACAAGAATATACTTCTACTTTTTACAGTGGAAACCTATAAACATCAAGAAAACAATAATCAATAGAGGAAGAGAATCAAGGGCACATAACACAATAAATATCCAGGGAAAGCCACAACTCAAAACCCCACTATTTGTTTTGTATTAATCCAGAAAATCAAGATGAAATTACGATGCTTTTTCTCTCTAGAACAATCCCAACACTCATCAAATTTAATCTCCAACTCATAAGCAAGATCAAGGCCAAATCTTAGCCTCTTCACAAGCTCTCCAAGTCTCTATTCCAACGTGTAATTCCTATGGAGGATAACTTGTATTTAAAGGGAAATAAATCCTCTGAAAACTGCGCAATCCCTCAAGGATCAGTTCCTAATTGCATGCACTATCAGTGCAACTCAGAAAAATCTAAAACAAATAGTACATTGTCCCTGCACTCTAGTCTCAATTGGGTCTTTTTCAGAATCGACATATATGAGTTTCTGATGAGTAAATAGTCAGTTAACTAGAGTAGCACTGGTGGAGTTCATTAGTGTCACCACTAACTATTAACTCACTATTAGTTGTCTCAATCAGTTTGAGAACTAATTTAATTGAATTGACTCATGAAACTGAGTCTTCTATTTTACAACTCACAATTAACTCATACTGGACTCCTACAAAGTAGGGAGAACATACACATGACGACATAAATACTTCCAACTCGAATTTCCTAAGTTAAGTAAGTATAATAAACTTAATTTAACTATTTTAAATTGCCATGAGAATAGAATTCAAATTTAATTCAAGGTTTAATTCAAGGACAAATTAAATAGGAATTTCTTGTTGCCATTTCTCAACATCTATATCCTCTTTTTTTTGACGTTTATTGTTCCTTTTCTTCCTCTCTTCCCAAAATTAATTTCTTCTCAGCACACTTATGACCTTTAGTGTATTTTCTATCACAATTGTAACAAATCCCTTTTGCTCTTTTCTCTTCCAATTGTTGTGGTGTCAACCTTATAGGTTGTGGAAGGTTAGAAGCAATGCTACTTCCATCTTTATAGTTGTGAGTGGTAGGATTCCTTGTTGCCATAATTTTTCTTTCATTTTTTCTTGCTAACCTGAATGCCTTCTCCACTAAATCAGGTTCCCAAAGATGAACCTCATGTTGGATGTTATCCTTTAAAGTCCCTATGAAGAAATCAATCCTATGCTCCTTTGGAATATCATTTACTCTTATATTCAATTTTTGGAAGTTCTCAATGTGCTCCACCATTGAACCCTTTTGTTTGAGATTTATCAATTGACTAAAGAAGGTGTTGCTCTTTGTATCTTCATAATGTGCTATCACTTCCTTCATAAAAATTGACCAAGTGATTAGTGGTTTACCAGAGAAAAGCCCTCTATACCATACAAACTGATCCGGTTCTAAATATAAAGATGCAATATGTACCTTTTGTGTGTTTTTCACATTATGGAGATCAAAATATTGATCCATCTTTAGCATCCATGTTACGATATCCTTGCCATCAAACTTCCTCATATCGATCTTTTGAATATGGCGGGTATTCAATCCAAGTTTAGGGTCTATGAAATCATGATTAACATTTCTTTTGTTCTCATCATGAGTTTCCTCTACTACCTTTTTTCCATTAGGAAGCATTTCTTGTTGCGAATTTGCCAAACCTCCCTTCAAACCTTCCATGTCTTTCTCCAAATATTCAATGTTGCTTTTTGCTTCGTTGATGCTATTCTTCAAGCTTTTGTTACTTTTTGTGAGAGTGAAATTTGTTGCACTCGGTCTCGTAGTTTTGATATATCATGTTGCATTTCTATCTCTTCTTCATGGGTCATAGTAGAGATTTCAGGTTGCTTACTAGGTGTTTCCATTTTCTTTCTTCAGGGAATCAGTTAATGATATTTATGCTTCACTATTTCGTTTGAATCACTTCAAACTAATTTTTCAAATAAAACTTATGCAAATTTTTAAAAAGACTACATAACTTTTTTTTGCTTTGTAGGAGCTTGATATTGAATTTGATTTATCTCTGAAATTTCAAATCTCTTAGGTCTGAAATTGTGTAAAGGGAAATCCCTCTTAGTCCTCTTTCCAATGCCACAAGTCTAATCAAGATTGGATTCCCCAAGAAAGAGTTATTCCCAATCTCCCAAAATGACTTGATTATAGACTGGTTCAGTAGAGCGAACTTGTATGGCATGCCATGTGTCCCTGTTTCAACCTTCGGCCCTGAAAATGATACCCAACAAACTACAATCTATCCTCTTTTAGTCACTTTTTATGAAATTTGAATCTGATGCTCAGAGAGAAATTTATGACGCTTTTCCCAAGGTCACTTGTTTGAGATGGAATTTGGGATCCTGCAAAAACCCTAAATTCCTCAACTCATATCTCCTAAAATACAGTGAGGCAAGATCTAAAATTCATATACATGGTTCACCAATATTTAGTCTCAAATGGGTTTTAGTTTCAGCTTCTGAAGCTTTGTAGAAAAATGTTATAGAGAATATTCCACGATGCCTTGTTTGAAGCAACAAAACCCTAAAATCCAAAGCTCTGATACCAAATGTTATGCAACCAACTCACAAAAAGATAGAAAAGATAGATCAATGAATTAAAAATAAGCCTCTTCAAGGAGGAAACCTCCTTTACATTACACAAATGAAAAATTCTTGGATGATATGAATGACAAGACCTCCTTTTTATATATAGGAGTCTAAAGGTCACACTATAATCAAAGTCGACATAACAATAATAATGTAAAGGCACAACAATAACAATAGTGGGCTTCTATGGGGTGTTAGAGCCTAGATTTACCTTAGGCTGAAAAGATAAGATTCTAGGTCCACATCAAACCATGCTCAGCCTCGTAGTGGAAGTTGCCTTTCGATTCTTCCCTTTTCCTGTGCATCAGAAAGCATTTGGGAAGAAATCAAATATCAGCCATGATGCTTGCATGGTTGCATTGGCTATTCCATTTCACTTGATCGAGTGGTGAAAAGAACAGTTAGAGTAGGTTTGATGAATAAGGTCAAATATGAGCATCTTTCCAGTTTGTTAGTTATGATTTAGTCATGTTTGGTTTTCTTATGGTTTTCAGTTTTAGTCTTGAGTCAGAGTCAGCCTGCATGATGTCAGTTTTCGTGTTTTGACTCCATTGCCCACTGGATGAAGGCACTGTATGCTCTCCCAAAGATCTGCAGTTCTTGGCACCTCCAAGGAGCCACCATCCCCATTGGAGCCAATGTTAGAGTCGGTCTGTTCATCCCTCCGTCAGGGATCAAATCCTCTTGTTGCATTTCATTCTAGGTGTCTCATTCAGCTCGATCATCTGCATTCCATTAGGAGCATCGATCTTCTGACTGAAGGGTCTTGTCTCCATACTTCCCTCATGTCATGTACCTGCTGGTTCGTGTCTGATCATCAAAGTTCATCAAAGTCAATTTTACAGTCATTATGGATGGTCTTTTGGTCAACCAAGAGTCATTTTAGTCATCAGACCTATGGTTTCACAAATTTTGTCTACAAAGTGTCCAATAATGTCAGCAGGCACATGAGGGTGTTCCTAATAAGTTTTCATTCCAAAATTTTTATTATCAATAATGCTTGAGAATGATTCTTCTTCAAAACTCTGTTTTGAAGAAGAAATCGTCAAATTCATTTTTTGTAATAAATATGTAATTTTAAAGGTTTTTCAAGTTCTACAGTTCTTCAGTGCAGCCCTGGTCATCTTTTGCCAAAATCCAATGCCATCATCCCTGCAAAAATTTCTAAGAGGTTCATCATTTAAGTCAAAAATCAAAGGAAACAACGAAAGCAGAGTTTGAAAATAAAGTCATTTCAAAAACCATTGGAAAAAGGGGTTTTATGAGCCAAAAATCTAAAAGCTCCTTGTTTATAAGCCATTTCTTCATTTCAAGAGTTCATTTGCAAAGTGGAAACAAGGTAAAAATACTTTGGGGTGAGCAAAGCAAAGTTGGAGAAAATCAGTCAAAAACCAGAGGCGTGGCGCACTGGGCAAGGGGCGCAGCGCATACAGCCGGCGTGGTGCACTGGTCATCAAATTCCAGTTCATTTTTACACATGCGCGACGCATAGGAAGGGCGCGGCACATTGGGCGTGCTGCGTGGCGCACAGAGCCTCCAAAGCAGATTCTCACCATTTCTTCATCAAATTTGCAAAACAACTCAATTATTTTTTCTCCAAGTAGTTTGTGAGCTCTTGTCATTGATTTAGCTGGTGTTGCGTGTTGTTTGGAGGGAGGAATTTGGAAGTTTGGAGGTTGAAGATATAAAACTTACCTCCTTGTCAAATCTGCTCCTTTGGGTTTTGAAATGGTGTTTCAAAGTAACTTTGGTGCCAAGTATTCCATTCCCCACCTGTTGTTTCTTTCCCATTAGTGATATATCAGTGTTATATTATCATTATAAACCATTTTTTTTTTCCATTTCCCTTACATCCTCAAGGTTATTCACTCCTAAGCCCCTTTTTCCTATCCCTAAGTCACATCATTCCCTATCATTACTATTTCCCCATCTCATTTGTAAAATACCTAAACCCCAAACAATCAAGTGACTGTCCCATTGTCTCCACATTTGACAAATCATAAGTTTTGAAAGGGCAAATTTCACTTGGTTACAGTCCTTTGTTTCTGCTGTCCTATTTCTCCCACTGTGTTTTCCCTTTGGCACACATTTGGCACACAGTTGGAAATTGGAGATAAAGACACCAAGTTCTCATTTCTCATTTTCAACAAACCAAACATACACTTGACATACACCTTGCAGCACCATGGAGATGGACACCGACATGAACAAGATAGTGATTTCCACCACTGAAACTGCATGCATCAGGAGGACACTAAAACATCCAAAAAGGGAGGATAGACTCTGAATCTTGGCCGAAGCCTTTTTAGCCCAGCATAGGACTTGATAGAGAAGGTCTAGCCCAAATTTCAAGAAATTTGGAGCAATTTTTGCATTTTGAAATTTTTTGCATTAAAAAACAGGGTTTTCCTCCCTATGCGCCGCACCACGTGGCGCTCGCTTTTGCTAGGGAGCTCCAAATTACAAAAAATTTGCATTTCTAGATTTGGCATGAAAAATTATGGTTGCTTGTTCATGGCCAAGAAATTTGGTTAGGTTTTGGACCCTCAAAAGGTCAAAAAACAATAAAAAATGACCTCACTGCCCCTATTTTGACACACAAGAAGCAGTCTTGGGAGAGTGGATATTTGGAGGGGCAAATGGACACCAAATCCAGAAATTCCACTTGGGTTGGAAACTAGACAGGCAGGGATTTCCAACAAGCTATCATGAGCTCAATTTGGACTTTAGGAAGTGCCTCAAAATCAGCTCCAAAACGGTGCGATGCATAGAGAATTTGGGCGCGGCGCATAGAGAAATTTGGTCTCATTTTCACTCTACAGCTCAGAAATTCGCCCAGTTTTGACTAGTTTCACTTTTTCATGTAACTCTTGATCTACCATGATGTAATTTCATAACCATGATGTAATTTTGGCACATATTTAGTTGTTCTAGAGGATTCATTCACTAAAAAGTGAAAATTGAATGAATGAGTCAATTTCCTTCCATATAGAGGCAAGTTGTTTGATTGCCTAAATTTTAGTGCCTTGTTTAGAATTGGTTGAAACAACTCCTAGAATGATGAGCTCGACCCCTAGAGGCATGGGAATGGGTTAGGATGGTCTATATCATGTATTTTCTGAGTCATTTTCAAGGTTGGACACTTGGGATTGCTTGGTACATCATTGTACATTCTATCTCTGCATTTTTGGCTAAGGAAAGACCGAGGTTTTGCAGCACTTGTTGGGATCCATGTGGCTCTGTGTTTTGATGGTGTTTTTCTCTATGTAATTGTAAGTTCATTTATGTTTATGTGTATCATTTTCCCTTCTCTTTTCTTCTGAAATTAAACAAATGAGTGATTAAGGTAGAATCCATTGGACTGCTATGCTCTGCCTTGAAATTTTGTTTAATTTTACATGTTTTCATCTATTTGAGGAAGACTCTTGAGACCCTCTTTCCCTCCTTAGCTCCTCACCAGTCTGATCCATCCATTCATTCATTCCAAAGTATCAAAACAATTGCCTTCCTTGCCCCAATCAGAACTCTGCAAAAACTAGGCCTCATCCCCGGACCCAAATTTGCCTTTCCCTTTTTCCAACAAAAGCCCCCCAAAATCTCAAATTAAATCCTTGCACTTCGTACCTAGCCTAAGATTAGTTGCCAAATCAGTCATCTCAAGCCCCATCTGATTACCTTTTGCTGAGATTGACCCGGAGAGAGCCCTCTCCTATCCTCATAGGGCTAGCTACAAGGCTGAGCATGGTTTGATGTGGACCTAGAAGCTTACCTTTTCAGCCTTTAGTAAATCTAGGCTCTAACACGGGGCACAATAATAACAATATGGGGACTACATGGGCACAAAAATGCAATAAGGGGGTTGCAATAATAACAATAAAGGGCTACACTAACAATATAGGGACCTAACATGATCCCACATGTTCAAAGGATGAAGAATAGGAAGCCACACCTACTTAAGCCAATAAGAATACTCAGAACAATGATGATGCATCTCAGCTAGTAGAGAATGAACAAGTTGATGAGATGAAATATGAATATGGTTCTACTAGTCCACTGGTATGCCAAAATGATGGGATATGAGGCACAAAAAGAGTACATGAACTGGGAATTTCTTACTTTGAAAAAAAACAACCCCCTATGGTGACTGGGACAAAATTGGTAGTAGTTCCTATTGACTCATCCAGATGGAGTTGGCAGAAGGTTCATAACGGATGGAATTTTTCTCTCTCAAGGTTCCATTTCTTGATTCACATGATGCTTCAAAGCATATATGAAATGTAATTTTATTCCTTTTTAAAGTTGCATTAAAATTACAGTTTTCTTCGCTATGAAAAATAAACATTAGATGTGTAACCTCATATTTAAATTTAATTAATAAGCATATAAAAAATGCTCTCTCTCTTCTTCTCTCTCTCTCTCTCTCTCCTCTCTCTCTCTCTCTCTCTCTCTCTATATAATATAATATATATATATAATAATATAAATAATAATATCTATATATATATTATATATATAAAACCAATGTTAACATGTCCAATTAAAAATTAGATTATCAAACATGTCAAACAAAATTACAAATGGAATATTTTTATGTAGATTGAAAATCTATATAAAATAAATATATATATAATAAACAATGTAATTCCATTTAACTCCATATCTACTAAACATTGAGAGGAATCAAAGTCTTTCAAAATGCAAATACTTCACCAAGTTTGTAATCAAAAGAGGCTTTGCATCTTGAGAGATTTAACCCCTCCCAAGATTGGTATCTAAGAAATAAGAAAGGAAACTACGCTAGTTTTATTACTTGATAGTGCGATATATATATATATATATCTATATATATATATATCTATATAATATATATATATATATATATATATATATATAAATATATTATATATATTATATATTATATATATATATATATAGATATATATATATATATATAGATTATAGATATATATATACCGCACTATCAATTGTACATAAAACTAGCATAGTTTCATCTTAGTCTAGATCTACCAAGTCCTTGGGAGGGGTTAAATCTCTCAAGATGCAAACCTTATATATATATATATATATATATAAGTGCCTTTAGCGCCTACACATGCTCTTTGCACTATGCCATGAACATCTAGGGAATGTGATTTATTTCCTTATTAAATAGACATTGTGATATTGAGAATGCTCTTCCTCGCTCTTGGCTCTGAGGCCTTGAGTGCCTTTTCCTTCTACCTCCAGTAGCTTGTACTAGTTGGCTCTCATGGCCCCACACGAGCTCTTCCATTACTGACCACTTCAGAATTTGGCTTCTAGCGATGGGTTCCTCCTCTAACAGTCAGCCTGGGCTTTGTGAGATCTGTAGGAGATTGCAGTCGCCCAGTGACGCCTCTGGCCTCTTCTTTGACTCTACTTCACCCTCATCAGCAGGATTGAAGATTGAGATTTTGTCACAATTGTTACACAGTAAAATGTCACTGCCATCATGTCAGTCTCCCTACTGTGCTATAAACCACATTCACCCATACTCATGCTCCTCAAAAATGGCTAAAAACCCTCTTTGCCTAAGTTAAATGGATCATCGCGTCTATTAATAAAATAACCGCGCTGACGGGCGGGGGCCAATGTATCTGCTGCGCTGCCAACGCGGAAGCACACGTCTTTTCCGCGCTGGTCCCATTTCCACGAACAGCGCTCCCTCCGTTTGTCCTTTTCGCGCTGACCAGACCTCTTCTACATCGGTTTGCGATGTCAGCGCGACAGTTCACGGGTTTTCCGCGCTGATCCTGTTTGGGCGAATTTGTTCTAACAACCAGCCTCCCAAATCCCTCCAGAACTGGTTGTTAGCATTGTTGAGGTCGCCATCCTTTCTCTGGCATGTCTGTTCGACTAACCATCCACTTATCTTGGAGGAAAGCTCATCCCTTACCTATTTATGGAGGCTCTTTCGCTTTATAAGCCTCCTCCATGACCCATGAGCAGCTAGTTTTGAACATATAGACTTTGATTGAGGAATTCTTTGTGCATTTTAGTGCTGCTCTTTGTAGGCATTTAGTGTGTAGTGTGAGGATTGCTTTGAGCTTGAGGAAGGTCATGAGCTTGTTGCCTTGTATGTGAGAGAGAGACCTTTTGACTTGGGAGATTTGCTCCAAAGGTGAATTCTTGGAAGATATGCTGGCTGGACCCTCTAGAGAAGGACTCAGTGTCAGGACTTCGGTTGTACCTTACTCTATTTTCTGTTAATAAAGATAGATGACTACTCTTATGGTTCCA
>APFE031753688.1:0-21217 GCA_000404065.3 Pinus taeda
TAGGATAAATGGAATTTGAGGCCCACTTGAATCCTATGTTGAATTGGGACCTTGGTATTAGAAGCAAGTAGGTCCCAAACAAGCAGAGCCTCGAAGCCAAACTAAAGAGAACTATTCACTCGATCTATTGATGAGCAGTGACTTTGGAAAATAGTGAGCAGACCAAGATTAAACACTTATCAAATAAATATAATTTGCAGAGTAACAATTGTTTATTTTCATGAACAATCTATGTTTATGAGATATGCCATGGCCTACTGTTTACTGCTAGGATTGTGAGGTCCCGTTGCCCATTAAAAAATTCATTTCCTCACCAACATGATTTACGTTTCTAGATTTGTAGAGTGTCCTATTAGTCATTTAGCTACATTTATTATTTGTACATATAAAAATAATAAATTATTTTATAAATTAAGATTTAGCCAAATACCAAATTAATTTATAAGATTTGTTACATGAACTTAGAGCTCTGTAAATATGTAAGCTTTGAAATTGATTCTTTTAATGTAGTTGTCATATGAATTGCAACAATGTTAGTATAGGTCCCTTTAATATAGTTGTCATAGGAATGCCAACATTGTTAATGTATTTTATTCACATTAACTTAGAATATTTGTATCTTTCCTTCCCTTAACATGGTTGTCATTTTCTCTTCTTCCAGTTTTAGCTTTATTTTTCTTTCAAAAATTTGCTAGACAAATTTGCTATTATAGGTCCAATCATTCCTCAAATCAAGTAATAATTTATTGTATCTTCTTTCCTTTTGTTTCAATGTCTGTGAAGTGTATGTGATAAATGAAACTTCTTGCAATGAATTGAGCCATGAGGATGATGTAGTTTATGTTAGATGCTCCCCTTAGTCTTTTCGTTGTTTTTCTTTTATGTGTCTTGTTGAAAGCATTCCTAACAATCCCTGAAAGGATTCCTAACAATTCCCAAAATATTCATAGTGTCACGACCAATACTTCCAACACCCTCAAACATTTTCATTAAAACATCTCCAATGCTTTTTTATATCGAACTTCTCAACATTAGACCATTTCTCAATTTGTTTGTTTCAGATACTCAAAGACAACATTTTTCTTTGTGAGTTGATTTAAGCATGGTTTCATCAATACTTTATAATATATTATGATTATATTATTGCTAAACTGCCACTATCCTCTTATTCTTCATAATTATTCTTTGCCTGTAAATTTTAGATATCAACGAGAAGAAGCAAGAATTGAAGCTTGGATAAATTTGCAGACTTCAAAAGCTGAAGCTAAAACCAAAAAGCTTGAGGTATAAGGAGTGTGCCTATAAATATTTGTACACGTTTTTCTATTAAAATATGATATTTCATCGAGGCAACATCTTTGTCTGCGTCCTAACAACTAGCAAATTGTCTTGGATAGCTAAATAATTGGATTGTATAGTACATAAATTTGAAACAACATGCATTTGGCACAAATCTTACTTCTACTGAAAAGGAAATGTTGGTATGCATTGAATGGAATTTATCCACTTTTCATTTGGTGGAGACTACAACATTTAGAACATATTTTGCAACTTAGGTTTCAACCATAATAGGAGTTTTTCATACGAATGCAGAATCTCGTGAGATTAAGACGACGACAAATATGCCAAAAGTAATTTTCTATGTGGGGATGGGTAGCCATGGTAGCCTTTATAAATGTGCCCTGTCTCATTGACATGATCATTTTGATGTATATTATTTTGTCACTCTTTGTATAATTAAGATGCATTTTACAAAATGAGAAAACAAAGTGAGATCAGGGTAGACATTGCTTTCATATAAAAAATGGATCCATGAAGTGGTACAGACACCATGAATCCATACCTGCAAAATAACATCTTAAATCAGACAGGAGTTTTACTTAAAATGCCTTTTTGGGCTGCACATTCAAAGGCTACACAATTTCTAAATCTGCACCCATGCTTATTATCACCAGCTACTAGGGCCCCTACCTGGTTGTTTCTAACATGCGTAGGTTTCTGAAATTTTCAATTTATAGTATTAAGTATGTTACGCATGTCTGATTGTTTCTAACATGCGTAGGTTTATTAAATTGTCAATTTACAGTTTTAAATATGTTTGAAAGAGAATGATCATATGGAAGTTGTTGTCATAAATCTCTTCATTTTTAAGTTTACAAGCCTAGATAGCCACTCAATTACTAACAAGTTGAACATGCTTCCTACCCTTTAGTTCATAAATTTTCATGTAGTGTTATAGGAATGTAATGAATGTTAAACATCTTACGAGAAGAAAACCACATTTATGAGTTTTGTTGTGTATAGTACTTATTTTTTTATCTCTACTTTCAGAAAATGACAATAAAGATTACTGAGAATGTTATTTTCACAATGCTCTCTAGATCAACTCATATTCAACCATACCTACAAATTGTTGAACTTGAAACCATTCAATCAATGCAAAATTCAACTGCACGATATCACACTGCCATCTCTAATGGCACACATATGAAACACCTTATGCTTCCAACATATTTCAAAGACCTCGTAGCAACAGGCTTGCTACAAAAGGGTTTTGTTATACATGTTAAAAGTTGGACTAATTCAGCTATTGGTCGATCAATGTAAGTTTGTTATAAAATTTTTATTTCAACTTTAACATTTTCAGCGATATCACTTCTAACTCTAACAATTATTCCTATGTCTCTCATTTGCCATGTAGGTCTATAAAGCTAACAGAATTCGATATTTTTGCTTCATTTTCACCCTTAATTGGTAATCCAAAAAATATGAGTATCCCGATCACTTATGAAGAAAACAGTCCCTCCTCATCGAACCAAGATCCTTCATAAAAAAGGCACTGCCCTCTTCCAACTACTCAAACCCCATCTGTCATGCCAGTCCTAATTCCTATCAAATCACTAAACCCTTACCATTCAAATTGGTGCATAAGGATACGTTCAAAGAAAAACAACTCTTCGACAATTTCAAAATCATTACAGACCCGGTAAAGTGTTTGGCTTTGCCTTGTTCGATACAAAAGGTGGATAAATACATATTACTCGTTTCAACAATGTAGTTGATTATTTTTTTGATAAAATCCAACTTGGAAATGTCTACATTGTCTCTAAAGGGAATGTGAAAAATTCTAATAAGCAATACAACAACTTAAACAATGATTAGGAAATTTTGTTAAATGCAACATCTACCATAGAGCATGTTTCTAGCAAAAAAAACATAAGCCAATAGTGCAATTCAATATAAAATCAATCAATGATATCAAAACAACAAACATCAACTCCATTGTTGATGTTCTTGGTATTATCACTGACATTTCTAATGTGTGCACTATACATAGAAAATATGGCTCTGAAGTTACTAAATAAATATTGGTATAGCATGGATGCGATCTTTTGTGGAGGAAATTTTCATGTCGTATCACAAGACATATGCTTCCTATGTGTTGTAGGAAATAACCCCATCATTGCAATCAAGTCTGCCCATCTTGGAGAATTTAATGGAAAAAATGTCAGCACTACAACAAGATCCATTATTCTTGTATATCTTGACATTGAATAGGCCCACACGCTAAAGTCATGGTTTAAAAAGAAGGTTCCACTACAGCTTCTACATCCTTGAAAACAAGATATTCAACTCCTTTTGGCCATCAACAAAAAAAAATAACGATTGTTGATATTTACAGTATGGATTCCTTAGAGAAACAAACATTCTTCCAATTAAAGGGCATAATAACGAAATTTGGGATTGAATTTTTTTACTACATTTCTTGCCCATCCATCGTTGATGGGAAAAAATGCATAAAAAAAAATTATTCCATAAAATAAAGGCATGTTGTTTTGCCCAAAATGCAACACTGAAGTAACCGACTGTGATTACAAATACATACTTAAGATTGACATAGAAGATCACACAGGTGAATTAGCTTCAACTGTTGCGTTTGAAGACATGGGATCTACAATTCTTGGGATTAATGCCAAAGACTTCTATTTGTTATCTTCAAATCTAGATCTAATCAGGGAAATTGTCTCCAAAGCACTATGGATGGATCATATCTTCACACTATCAGTGAAGACAGAAACATTTAAGGAATTACCATAGTTTAAATGTGTTATCATGAAAGAAGAAATCTTGCATTTCACAATAGAATGCAACAACATCCTTCAAGCAATTGATGACATGTCAATATCATAGATAGATATCATAAAATGTATTTTTCACTTTCTGAAAGTTTCTGTTATCTTATTTTATAAATACAATTTTGCACCATATACTATTGCATGCCATCTCACCAAATTCTCTTATTTAGTATTGAAATAAATATTCGTCCTCCATTGTATCTAGCATTATGTATGTACACTTATTCACATTTTTTCATCTTCTTTCTTTTAACAAATGAGGCAACTTGTTGCATTACACATGCAACTATCTACATGTATAAATGAAAATTACTTAAAATTTCTTTCAAACACATATTCAAATAAAAAATTCACATAAAAATATTCAAAACTTCAATTTCTTTCTCCTCTTTCTCTTTTATACAATAACATGGTTGTTCTCTCCAAATAACATTCTTGTTTTCCCCTCTCTTGCCTATAGGTACCATAACTTTTGCAAATGTCTTCTTCTTGTAATGATGAACGCACCCGAAGATACTATGCAACAAATAAAGAATGAATAAATGCACGTTGACGTGAGCTTTATCAAGGGAAAAGGCATCACAGAATGTCAAAAAAACAAAATTAGAAAGAAAACTAACATTCATCATCCGAAACGTATGGTGAAAATTCACATTTTCCATCAAGCCTCTCCATATTTCCCAATTCCGACCCTGAAAACAATCCTCCTTAGCAATTATCAAACTCTCTATCTTTTCAAAAAGCCTCTCAAACAAATACATCCATACCTCATTGCCCTAACCCCTCCTTTGCACATGATTTCAACATCGTTTACACTAATGAAGCACATTGATAATTTCATGCAAATATTGATAAACTTGCACCTAAATGTCCATGCTTCATTTGTCTTGAATCATATCTTGGAATACATATCTGCAATTTGAACCAAATGTATTGCTTCTCCAAATGCATATTTGAAACAAAGGGTCATCCCTTCTCATTATCAAACAACATGGACCCTGGTCCTCAGCCAACTTTCCTTACGTCTCTTTCACAAATATAAGAAATGCTCATTGCTAGGGTTAACCCTATACTCTAGGTAACACATGCACGTGGTGGCCAATATAAATACGATGGCCACACATTGTTTTCCACAAGATATTACAAAAATCGCAAGCATGTTGGCACGACATGTTGAAGACTTGGACATTCTAATTGTCACCTGTCATAGTAATGACCATCATGCTTATAATTGAATTGTCAGTAGACATCATGTTCTGCTGCATTAGAATACAAATTGGTAAATGACCCACACTATAAGAATGCTCGTATTGATAACAACGCACTAGAATCCTTACCAATAATCCCCACCGATGTCTCATCCTCCCTTCGCCATTCCAATACCACAGAAAAAACTGTCCACCTTTCAACTAAACCACAACTTGAGCCCACTAAAGATTCCTTAAACCCATCCCTACACCACACATCATCATTCATACCCATTATTCCCAATACAAATATAGAAATCCAAGAAATACGCCATTATTTACATGCTTACAGCCACCATTCTATACTACAATTGAATGACCACCAATTGACTTATCCCCAATGAATGAATACAACACAAAAGTTCTACTCTCTATGGCTTTCTCGACCCTTTTCCCCACAAGAGTTGCAACGCTAAGTCAACTAAGAATGAAAGCAGTGCAGTTACATGAATACGCTCTTCATCTCATACATTACTACAATAATGGATTCGACAAGCACCCATGCTTTCGTTATCACATATATAATCTCATGATGCGACATCATAGTCAAGCAACAATGTTCATTTTTTTGAAAAAGAACACCGCAGATAACTTTCCAACATCTATTGAAGATCTGAACATCCGATTAGAACAATTTCTAGATGAGTAGTTGGCAGAACAAGTCATGCCATTCGGTTGATATTTACGTGGAACAAGATATTTTTGACACAAAGCTAAAAATGAACTAACAAACATTATATCTCAGCTCAGTTGCCCAACATTATCTCTAACCCACATTTAACATCACTATATATGCACCATTGATTCACAACATTTCGTGAAGTTATCTTAGAGAAACACTTCCAGACAAAAGACTATTGGTACATGTATGCATTCTACCACGATTCTTTCATAACTCTCCAAACATCAAACCTCATCTACTACAAAATTATCTTACACAAATGCAGACTTGATAGGAATGAATGACAACATAGAGGACTTTCACATATCCATGGTTTTTGGATAGAAAATGCACCTGATATGGAAAGCCTCAACTGGGAAGACACAAAAGAAGTTGATATTGCTAGGAAATTCTTCGACAAATATATTTTAGGTTGGAACCCTCGTACTCCTTCACTTTCAAACCAACCAATTGCTTAGACAAATTCAGAAGACCCTTGTCCATTGTCCATGTCACAAATTTTTAGAACCAATCCTTTCAATGGTTATGAACAACTCATCAATTGGGTTGAATGTCACACAAAATGCACCGAAAGCACATGCCTAAGAAAGAAAGGATCCTCATTTGAATGTCGCTATAAAGCACCATGGAAATTACATCCAAAATCATCTTTATTCATTGACTCCAGTGGCCAAAAAACATACACCCTACTTGCAACGATGATCAACTCAATACCCATAACCCTACAACCCCTTTCGCGATATCATACAAGATATAAGAGATTTTGCTACAGAATTCATCACAAATTGGCAAACATTTTGTCGTTTCTACAAACCTTGGCATCAACATCGCACACTATCTGATATTGAATATGTTGCAAATGATAACTCAACTATTCATGAAGCCAATCCTCTAGACACCATGGAAATAAATGAATGGGAATTACTCTCCCAATTATACCCTACAAATGAGCTCCTCATAAATGAGCTTGACATGCTTGGCCTTCGTGGCTTTGATGACAACCATAACTGGAACCATACCACTATCCCATTAGATCTACAAAATAATGCCATACAATTCATTGAGAATAGCCTCTCTATCCAACACATTCTTCAAAAATATCAACATATCCTGACGACCCTTAATACATTATCTCCTATGCAAAAAAAGCTCTAAATATTATTTCTAATCATTTTGCTAAGAAGGACATTTTAACTGCTCTCGGAATGATAATATAGGACACTGCTGGTACAGGAAAAATCCTCCTTATCAGTTGCATCAAAGATATTCTCATAACCCTTGCAAGTCGAGAACCTTCACCGATCATGCTCCTCGCCCCTATAGGCATTGTTGCCTTCAACATACAAGAATCAACAATCCATTCCACCCTCCACCTTCCTATAAAGGATCTTACACCTTTAGAAGGAAATGTTCATGTAAAATTCCGAGAAGAACTCAAGCATATCAAGTACATACTAATCAGTGAAATGAGCTTTATTGCACCAAAGCTTCTCAGCCATATTGACGAATTTCTTCGAGAGGCATTTCCACTACAAAGAAACACTCCTTTCGGTGGTTGTTCCATTATATTGGTTGGTTATCTCGGCTAGTTATCGCTCATCAAAGACATACCTCTATATGCAGGCACGAGCCACAAAAGCGCACTGTGGAACACATTCAAATATGCCCACTTGAATCCTATGTTGAATTGGGACCTTGGTATTAGAAGCAAGTAGGTCCCAAACAAGCAGAGCCTCGAAGCCAAACTAAAGAGAACTATTCACTCGATCTATTGATGAGCATTGACTTTGGAAAATAGTGAGCAGAACAAGATTAAACACTTATCAAATAAATATAATTTGCAGAGTAACAATTGTTTATTTTCATGAACAATCTATGTTTATGAGATATGCCATGGCCTATTGTTTACTGCTAGGATTGTGAGGACCCATTGCCCATTAAAAAATTCATTTCCTCACCAACATGATTTACGTTTCTAGATTTGTAGAATGTCCTATTAGTCATTTAGCTACATTTATTATTTGTACATACAAAAATAATAATTTATTTTATAAATTAAGATTTAGCCAAATACTAAATTAATTTATAAGATTTGTTACACGAACTTAGAGCTCTGTAAAGATGTAAGCTTTGAAATTGATTCTTTTAATGTAGTTGTCATATGAATTGCAACAATGTTATTATAGGTCCCTTTAATATAGTTGTCATAGGAATGCCAACATTGTTAATATATTTTATTCACATTAACTTAGAATATTTGTATCTTTCCTTCCCTTAACATGGTTGCCATTTTCTCTTCTTCTAGTTTTAGCTTTATTTTTCTTTCAAAAATTTGCTAGACAAATTTGCTATTATAGGTCCAATCATTCCTCAAATCAAGTAATAATTTATTGTATCTTCTTTCCTTTTGTTTCAATGCCTGTGAAGTGTATGTGATAAATGAAACTTCTTGCAATGAATTGAGCCATGAGGATGATGTAGTTTATGTTAGAAGCTCCCCTTAGTCTTTTCGTTGTTTTTCTTTTATGTGTCTTGTTGAAAGCATTCCTAACAATCCCTGAAAGGATTCCTAACAATTCCCAAAATATTCATAGTGTCACGACCAATACTTCCAACACCCTCAAACATTTTCATTAAAACATCTCCAATGCTTTTTTATATCGAACTTCTCAACATTAGACCATTTCTCAATTTGTTTGTTTCATATACTCAAAGACTACATTTTTCTTTGTGAGTTGATTTAAGCATGGTTTCATCAATACTTTATAATATATTATGATTATATTATTGTTAAACTGCCACTATCCTCTTATTCTTCATAATTATTCTTTGCCTGTAAATTTTAGATATCAACGAGAAGAAGCAAGAATTGAAGCTTGGATAAATTTGCAAACTTCAAAAGCTGAAGCTAAAACCAAAAAGCTTGAGGTATAAGGAGTGTGCCTATAAATATTTGTACACGTTTTTCTATTAAAATATGATATTTCATCGAGGCAACATCTTTGTCTGCGTCCTAACAACTAGCAAATTATCTTGGATAGCTAAATAATTGGATTGTACAGTACATAAATTTGAAACAACATGCATTTGGCACAAATCTTACTTCTACTGAAAAGGAAATGTTGGTATGCATTGAATGGAATTTATCCACTTTTCATTTGGTGGAGACTACAACATTTAGAACATATTTTGCAACTTAGGTTTCAACCATAATAGGAGTTTTTCATACGAATGCAGAATCTCGTGAGATTAAGACGAAGACAAATATGCCAAAAGTAATTTTTTATGTGGGGATGGGTAGCCATGGTAGCCTTTATAAATGTGCCCTGTCTCATTGACATGATCATTTTGATGTATATTATTTTGTCACTCTTTGTATACTTAAGATGCATTTTAAAAAAATGAGAAAACAAAGTGAAATCATGGTAGACATTGCTTTCATATAAAAAAAGGATCCATGAAGTGGTACAGACACCATGAATCCATACCTACAAAATAGCATCTTAAATCAGACAGGAGTTTTACTTAAAATGCCTTTTTGGGTTGCACATTCAAAGGCTACACAATTTCTAAATCTACACCCATGCTTATTATCACCAGCTGCTAGGGCCCCTACCTGGTCGTTTCTAACATGCGTAGGTTTCTGAAATTTTCAATTTATAGTATTAAGTATGTTACACATGTCTGATTGTTTCTAACATGCGTAGGTTTATTAAATTGTCAATTTACAGTTTTAAATATGTTTGAAAGAGAATGATCATATGGAAGTTGTTGTCATAAATCTCTTCATTTTTATGTTTACAAGCCTAGATAGCCACTCAATTACTAACAAATTGAACATGCTTCCTACCCTTTAGTTCATAAATTTTCATGTAGTGTTATAGGAATGTAATGAATGTTAAACATCTTACGAGAAGAAAACCACATTTATGAGTTTTGTTCTGTATAGTACTTATTTTGTTATCTCTACTTTCAGAAAATGACAACAAAGACTACTGAGAATGTTATTTTCACAATGCTCTCTAGATCAACTCATATTCAACCATATCTACAAATTGTTGAACTTGAAACCATTTAATCAATGCGAAATTCAACTCCACAATATCGCACTACCATCTCTGATGGCACACATATGAAACACCTTATGCTTCCAACATATTTCAAAGACCTCGTAGCAACAGGCTTGCTACAAAAGGGTTTTGTTATACATGTTAAAAGTTGGACTACTTCAGCTATTGGTCGATCAATGTAAGTTTGTTATAAATTTTTTATTTCAACTTTAACATTTTTATCGATATCACTTCTAACTCTAACAATTATTCCTGTGTCTCTCATTTGCCATGTAGGTCTATAAAGCTAATAGAATTTGATATTTTTTCTTCATTTTCACCCTTAATTGGTAATCCAAAAAATATGAGTATCCTGATCACTTATGAAGAAAACACTCCCTCCTCATCGAACCAAGATCCTTCATAAAAAAGGCACTGCCCTCTTCCAACTACTCCAACCCCATCTGTCATGCCAGTCCTAATTCCTATCAAATCACTAAACCCTTACCATTCAAATTGGTGCATAAAAGGATACGTTCAAAGAAAAACAACTCTTCGACAATTTCAGAATCATTACAGACCCGGTAAAATGTTTGGCTTTGCCCTGTTCGATACAAAAGGTGGATAAATACATATTACTTGTTTCAACAATGTAGCTGATCATTTTTTTGATAAATTCCAACTTGGAAATGTCTACATTGTCTCTAAAGGGAATGTAAAAAATTCTAATAAGCAATACAACAACTTAAACAATGATTAGGAAATTTTGTTAAATGCAACATCTACCATAGAGCATGTTTCCAGCGAAAAAAACATAAGCCAACGGTGCAATTCAATATAAAATCAATCAATGATATCAAAACAACAAACATCAACTCCATTGTTGATGTTCCTGGTATTATCACTAACATTTCTAATGTGTGCACTATACATAGAAAAGACGGCTCTGAAGTTACTAAATAAATATTGGTATAGCATGGATGCGGTCTTTTGTGGAGGAAATTTTCATGCCGTATCACAAGAAATATTCTCCCTATGTGTTGTAGGAAATAACCCCATCATTGAAATCAAGTATGCCCATCTTGGAGAATTTAATGGAAAAAATGTCGGCACTACAACGAGATCCATTATTCTTGTATATTCTGACATTGGATAGGCCCACATGCTAAAGTCATGGTTTAAAAAGAAGGTTCCACTACAGCTTCTACATCCTTGAAAACAAGATATTCAACTCCTTTTGGCCATCAAACAAAAAAAAATAACGATTGTTGATATTTATAGTATGGATTCCTCAGAGAAACCAACATTCTTCCAATTAAAGGGCATAATAACAAAATTTGGGATGGAATTTGTTTACTACATTTCTTGCCCATCCATCGTTGATGGGGAAAAATACATAAAAAAAAATTATTCCATAAAATACAAGCATGTTGTTTTGCCAAAAATGCAACACTGAAGTAACCGACTGTGATTACAAATACATACTTAAGATTGACATAGAAGATCACACTGGTGAATTAGCTTCAACTGTTGCTTTCGAAGACATGGGATCTACAATTCTTGGGATTAATGCCAAAGACTTCTATTTGTTATCTTCAAATCTAGATCTAATCAGGGAAATTGTCTCCAAAGCACTATGGATGGATCATACCTTCACACTATCAGTGAAGACATAAACATTTAAGGAATTACCATAGTTTAAATGTGTTATCATGAAAGAAGAAATCTTGCATTTCACAACAGAATGCAACAACATCCTCCAAGTAATTGATGACATGTCAATATCATAGATAGATATCGTAAAATGTATTTTTCACTTTCTGAAAGTTTCTATTATCTTATTTTATAAATACAATTTTGCACCATATATTATTGCATGCCATCTCACCAAATTCTCTTATTTAGTATTGAAATAAATATTCGTCCTCCATTGTATCTAGCATTGTGAATGTACACTTATTCACATTTTTTTCATCTTCTTTCTTTTAACAAATGAGGCAACTTGTTGCATTACACATGCAACTATCTACATGTATAAATGAAAATTACTTAAAAGTTCTTTCAAACACATGTTCAAATAAAAAATTCACATAAAACTATTCAAAACTTCAATTTCTTTCTCCTCTTTCTCTTTTATACAATAACATGGTTGTTCTCTCCAAATAACATTCTTGTTTTCTCCTCTCTTGCCTATAGGTACCATAACTTTTGCAAATGTCTTCTTCTTGTAATGATGAACGCGCCCGAAGATACTATGCAACAAATACGAATGAATAAATGCACGTTGACGTGAGCTTTATCAGGGAAAAAGGAATCACAGAATGTCAAAAAAACAAAAGTAGAAAGAAAATTGACATTCATCGTCCGAAACGTATGGTGAAAATTCACATTTTCCATCAAACCTCTCCAGATTTCCCAATTCCGACCCTGAAAACAATCCTCCTTTTCAATTATCAAACTCTCTATCTTTTCGAAAAACCTCTCAAACAAATACATCCATACCTCATTGCCCTAACCCCTCCTTTGCACATGCTTTCAACAACGTTTACACTAATGAAGCACATCGATAATTTCATGCAAAGATTGATAAACTTGCACCTAAATGTCCATGCTTCATTTGTCTTGAATCATATCTTGGAATACATATCTGCAATTTGAACCAAATGTATTGCTTCTCCAAATGCATATTTGAAACAAAGGGTCATCCCTTCTCATTATCAAACAACATGGACCCTGGTCCTCAGCCAGCTTTCCTTACGTCTCTTTCAAAAATATAAGAAATGCTCATTGCTAGGGTTAACCCTATACTCTAGGTAACACATGCACGTGGTGGCCAATATAAATACGATGGCCACACAATTTGTTTTCCACAAGACATTACAAAAATCACAAGCATGTTGGCATGACATGTTGAAGACTTGGACATTCTAATTGTCACTCGTCATAGTAATGACCATCATGCTTATAATTAAATTGTTAGTAGACATCGTGTTCTGCTGCATTAGAATACAAATTGGCAAATGACCCACACTATAAGAATGCTCGTATTGATAACAACACACGAGAATCCTTACCAATAATCCCCACCGATGTCTCACCCTCCCTTCGCCAATCCAATACCACAGAAACAACTATCCACCTTTCACCTAAACCACAACTTGAGCCCACTAAAGATTCCTTAAACCCATCCCTACACCACACATCATCATTCATACCCATTATTCCCAATACAAATATAGAAATCCAAGAAATACGCCATTATTTACATGCTTATAGCCACCATTCTATACTACAATTGAATGACCACCAATTGACTTATCCCCAATGAATGAATACAACACAAAAGTTCTACTCTCTATGGCTTTCTCGACCCTTTTCCCCACAAGAGTTGCAACGCTAAGTCAACTAAGAATGAAAGCAGTGCAGTTACATGAATACGCTCTTCATCTCATACATTACTACAATAATGGATTCGACAAGCACCCATGTTTTCGTTATTACATATATAATCTCATGATGCGACATCATAGTCAAGCAACAATGTTCATTTTTGTGAAAAAGAACACCGCAGATAACTTTCCAACATCTATTGAAGATCTGAACATCCGATTAGAACAATTTCCAGATGAGTAGTTGGCAGAACAAGTCATGCCATTCGGTTGATATTTACATGGAACAAGATATTTTTGACACAAAGCTAAAAATGAACTAACAAACATTATATCTCAGCTCAGTTGCCCAACGTTCTTCTTCACATTAAGTGCATCTGATACAAAATGTCTTGATCTTCATGCAGTCATTCCCAGATGTCAACCTTCTGATATTACAAAACAACAAAAATGGAGAAACAATAACATTAACTCTAACCCACATTTAACATCACTATATATGCACCATTGATTCACAACATTTCGTGAAGTTATCTTAGAGAAACACTTCCAGACAAAAGACTATTGGTACATTTATGCATTCTACCACGTTTCTTTCATAACTCTCCAAACATCAAACCTCATCTACTACAAAATTATCTTACACAAATGCAGACTTGATAGGTATGAATGACAACATAAAGGATTTTCACATATCCATGCTTTCCTTTGGATAGAAAATGCACCTGATATGGAAAGCCTCAACTGGGAAGACACAAAAGAAGCTGATATTGCTAGGAAATTCTTCGACAAACATATTTTAGGTTGGAACCCTCGTACTCCTTCGCTTTCAAATCAACCAATTGCTCAGACAAATTCAGAAGACCCTTGTTGATTGTCCATGTCACAAATTTTTAGAACCAATCCTTTCAATGATTATGAACAACTCATCAATTGGGTTGAATGTCACACAAAATGCACCGAAAGCACATGCCTAAGAAAGAAAGGATCCTCATTTGAATGTCACTATAAAGCACCATGGAAATTACATCCAAAATCATCTTTATTCATTGACTCCAGTGGCCAAAAAACGTATACCCTACTTGCAACGATGATCAACTCAATACCCATAACCCTACAACCCCTTTCGCGATATCATACAAGATATAAGAGATTTTGCTACAGAATTCATCACAAACTGGCAAACATTTTGTCGTTTCTACAAACCTTGGCATCAACATCACACACTATCTGATATTGAATATGTTGCAAATGATAACTCAACTATTCATGAAGCCAATCCTCTAGACACCATGGAAATAAATGAAGGGGAATTACTCTCCCAATTATACCCTACAAATGAGCTCCTCATAAATGAGCTTGACATGCTTGGCCTTCGTGGCTTTGATGACAACCATAACTGGAACCATACCACTATCCCATTAGATCTACAAAATAATGCCATACAATTCATTGAGGATAGCCTCTCTATCCAACACATTCTTCAAAAATATCAACATATCCTGACGACCCTTAATACATTATCTCCAATGCAAAAAAAGCTCTAAATATTATTTCTAATCATTTTGCTAAGAAGGACATTTTAACTGCTCTCGGAATGATAATATAGGACACTGCTGGTACAGGAAAATCCCTCCTTATCAGTTGCATCAAATATATTCTCATAACCCTTGCAAGTCGAGAACCTTCACCGATCATGCTCCAAACCCCTATAGGCATTGTTGCCTTCAACATACAAGAATCAACAATCCATTCCACCCTCCACCTTCCTATAAAGGATCTTACACCTTTAGAAGGCAATGTTCATGTGAAATTCCGAGAAGAACTCAAGCATATCAAGTACATACTAATAAGTGAAATGATCTTTATTGCACCAAAGCTTCTCAGCCATATTGACGAATGTCTTCCAGAGGCATTTCCACTGAAAAGAAACACTCCTTTCAGTGGTTGTTCCATTATATTGGTTGGTTATCTCGGCTAGTTATCGCTCATCAAAGACATACCTCTATATGTAGGCACGAGCCACAAAAGCGCACTGTGGAACACATTCAACATAGTCATCGCATTAGACAAAATATTTCGTCAACAAGGCAACAACATCGCCCAGGTTACTTTCAGGAACATCCTCTAGAATATTAGAAATTCAAATCCAACAATTGATGACTACATTCCTTCCATGATTCCATGCATGTATTTCCAACAAATGCTCAAACAACAGTCCATAATAAGCAAATGATAAAATCTCTAAACACTCATGTCGCAGGATCCATTACTGAAGATGACAACACATATTCCAACATTTCCTCAGGAGACGAGCAACTTGAGCGAACTATGTTACTATGCAAAGGCCAAAAAGTGATGCTAACTTCCAACCTTTGGGTTTCAGCTGGACTTGTTAATGGTTCTCTCAGAGAAATTATAACCATCTTTTATTGTTGTAGCTTTTTCCGAATACATTGAGCCTCCTTGGGATGAAAAAAATCCCACTCACTTGCCTATTCCAGCAATAAAAAGAAATGGACGTACGAAAATTCCACTAAAGATGGCTTGGGCATTAACCATACATAAATCTCAAGGTATGACACTGCCGAAAGCAACAATTGACATTGGGAAAACTAAATGCCAAGGTCTCATATTCACAACAATTTCAAGAGTACCTTCTCTACAAGATCTTCATATTTTCCCCGCAATCAATTTCGATCGTTACAATAAAATGAAAGACAACAAAAACATTGCTCGCAGAAAACATGTAGAAGAAATTCTCCGTTAACGACACCTCCAGACAATCTGCTCCAATCCATACGTTAACATGACCAAAAGGTTTCCTATATTTATTAAGCTCAATCTATTTCATAACATACCTTTCATATCTTTGGACAATAATTAAATCTAATCATTATTAATACATGGTTGTAAATAATACATTTTCATTATATTTTCTATACACTTGATTCTAAAATTTTCTTTCTTTTGCAATAGGACATATGGACTCAGAAATAACACAACTATATAACTATTGTGATCAAATTGAAGCATCAATACTTACATTGCAACATATACAAAACAGATTTCTTTCAATACTGAATCCAGTAGTACCATTATACCGCCTCCATCTAACTATACAATTATTACTGCAAATTAAATCTGCTCTGAAATGCATAATCCACATTCATCAACATGACAGAATGCAAAAAATATGAGCATAATGACAATCAAGAAATATGCATCTCCAACTACGCATAAATCTCCAATGGTGTTCGATATGCCATTGTTCACCTTGCATCTTCGACTAACAATATTTAAATCCCCATGACAAACGTAAGTTCATTTCCATTCATTCCAATTTCATTTTAACACAACTCACATGCAAAATTTTACTAATAAATTTCCACAATTAATTTACATATTACAAACTTTAACAAATTATACATTTTCCAGGGTCATTGTTGCTTCTTCAGGTCTTCGATGCCTCCAACAAGTTTCGATGCATCTTCAAATATGGAAACCACATTGTTCTTCACAATATTATATTTCTTTTCTCACCTCATCGATTACAATCTACTACTTGTATTTTTCAATTGAAACTTGAAAAAGGATCTTCGAAGATCAAAAGACATTCTTCATTACAAACATTGTATTTTCTGCAAATTCCACCTAATGTATATCACTTAGCTTCATCTTCCACTGTTACATGCAATCTTGTTTATTCAATATTATTATCAATAACCTTTCCCATGTAAACTACTACTAATGAATTTCCACAATTAATTTACATATTTCAAATATTAATAATACTTCTACATCACTTTAGCAAAAAATACTTTCAAATATGGAATGACAACCATGAGGTTATTCACAATGTCATATCATTTATTTCAACTCTTCCATTATAATCTACTAGTATTTTTTAATAATACCATAAATATGTAACATATGGAAAAACAAAATCTCCAAATACAAAAAAAAAAAACCTTAAAATAATGTACAAAAACATGTTCACATAAACAACAACTACTACATTGATGATGGATAACTTCTACATGACATTAACTATAACTCATTATCATCCACCCTTGCTTTCAAGAATGTCCATTCACATGTTGCTATTCTTCCACACACTACTATTACTTACAAAATGTCCATATTCAAAACACACATAACTAATACTTTGGATTGTAACTCAATATCATCCACCCTTGCTTTCAACAATGTCCATTCACATGTCACTATTCTTCTACACACTACTTTTATTTACAAAATATCCATATTCAGTATACACATAACTAACAATTTCAATTGCAACTCAGTATCATCCACCCTTGCTTTCAACAATGCCCATTCACATATCGCTATTCTTCCACACTCTATACCTTACAAGGTTTCCTTTGTAACATCAAATACAAATACTAATTTAAAAATTATGATAACATATACTTTTTATATACTAAAATATTTCTAAACTATCTCTTTTGTATTTATATAACTAAATAAAACCATATATCTAAATAAAAAAAACTTTAGTAAAACTATATACCCAAATAAAAAAAGTTCTTAAAATGTGTGGAATTCTTATATGATATTGATGTTAATGAGGTTAGTCTTTGAGGTTTTTTTAATTAAGTTTCTTTTTCTCTCTTTTTTTAATATATTTTTATAATTATTCATAACCCGAATAAATATGTTTTTTAGTAATTTAAAAAATAGTTTTTTTTTACCATTATTCATAATTGTGGATGATTTTTTAGGAAATAAGTTGTGTTTAAGTTTGAAACGTTTTTTAAATTTTTGGTAGACACAATCTATTAATTTAAAGTTTAAAATAGAAAGAAAAATAATAATCAAAATAGTTAAATTTATTTTATTTATTAGTTCAAATCAATAAATTAATGTATTTTTGTAAAAACAAAACAAAAGTTAAAATTAATAAAATAATTCTAGTAAAAAGTAAAAATAATAAAGTAAGTCAAATGGGAAAAAGGTTAAACACAATTATAATAATGATAAAAAAAAATTATGTAAAAGAATTTGTGTGGGACTACGTCTTCATCATATCTAATATATTATTCTAATCTAGATAAAGAATTTAATAAGAAATAAATTGTGTTTAAGTTTGAGACATTTTTTAAATTTTTGATAGACACAACCCATTAGTTTAAAGTTTAAAATAGAAAGAAAAGTAATCATCAAAGTAATTAAATAAATATTCATAGTAACTCAATAAATTAATGATTTTTAAAAACAAAACAAAAGTTAAATATTAAATAAATAAGTTCTAGTAAAAAGTAAAATAATAGAGTAAGTCAAATATGAAAAAGGTTAAATACAATTATAATAATCATAAAAAGAATTATGTAAAAGAATTTGTCTCGGACTACATCTTCATCATATCTAATATATTATTCTAATCGAGATAAAGAATTTTAATGAGGATAAGTTGTGTTTAAGTTTGACACGTTTTTTAAATTTTTGGTAGACACAACCCATTAGTTTAAAGTTTAAAATAGAAAGAAAAGTAATCATCAAAGTAATTAAATTAATATTATTTATTAGTTCAAATCAATAAATTAAAGTATTTTTTGAAAAACAAAACAAAAGTTAAATATTAATAAATAAATTCTCGTAAGGTAAGTAAAATGTGAAAAAGCGTTATTAAACACAGTAAATAATCATAAAAAGAATTATGTAAAAGAATTTGTCTCAGACTACATCTTCATCATATCTAATATATTATTCTAATCGAGATAAAGAATTTAATAGGAAATAAGTTGTGTTTAAGTTTGACACGTTTTTTAAATTTTTGATAGACACAACGCATTAGTTTAAAGTTTAGAATAGAAAGAAAAGTAATCATCAAAGTAATTAAATTAATATTGATGATGATGATGATGGTTAACGTCCGCTGAGACCAAATAATGATTATTTATTAGTTCAAATCAATAAATTAATGTATTTTTTGAAAAAAAAAACAAAAGTTAAATATTAATAAATAAATTCTCGTAAAGTAAGTAAAATGTGAAAAAGGTTAAACACAATTATAATAATGATAAAAAAAGAATTATGTAAAAGAATTTGTCTGGGACTACATCTTCATCATATCTAATATATTATTCTAATCGAGATAAAGAATTTAACTGGTGACTTCACATCAAAAATTGTCTGAACAAAATACCCAATCACTACTTATCCAAAACCCGGTAAACATTATTTATTACATATTTAAAATAATAACCAAAATTTATTTAAATATCTATTAAGAATTATTACATTATTTCCAATCTCTTTAGATATCATACATTAAAATATATTCAAAAATCTAATATATAGATATTAATTATAAAAGAGTAATGAAATACGTATTATTATACAAAATTAAAAAATAGCACAATTGAAATACTTTTAAAATAAAATTTAAAGCAGCTTACTTTCAAAAAGATATATATTTAATTATAATTTTTATGAGATTATAATTAAAATATAAAAGATTTTGTGTGAGACAGGGCTTGACCATATCATGCGAATCGGGAATGGAGAGGTTATCGGGTTGGGAATTGAGTTGTTGACGGATCATTATTCCAAAAAAGGTTCAATGCTTTTTTTGACTTGGTCATCCTCAAAATAACAGAACAGGTAGTACGCAAAACGCTCTCTATTGCCCTTATAATTTGACCTCCATTGAGCTCTACCATGCACAGCTCAACCTTCTTTCTCTTCCATGCTCTTCTTCATCCGTCTCACCTACACACGCCGAAATGCTTCCAATTTCTTTGAATCTTGCGAGCGCCTCCACTTTACCAGCTTCTCCTTCATCCACATCCATGTACTTATTTTATTTCAGTTTCTGCATTTCATGTTTCTCGCGTCGAAGTGGTTTATGCTTTTTCGGAAATTATTATTGGGTTCACGCGTTTTAAGTTTTCCCATCTATGAGGTTAACACGTGGGAAACACGACCAATTTTGTGAGCTTGGTTTTTAATTTTTTCTTTTAATTACTTTGATCAATTAAATTCCTCAATTTAGAGTTTTCTCTTCCATCTTTGCTAAGTAATTTAGATATCATCAAGATTTTCTAATATTTATTTAATAATATGATTTTGTGTTTGCGTTGCAGAGGTAGTTGTGGCAAGAACTAGAATGGAGATGAGAAATGCATGGATGAAGAATCTTTTGTTGTTTATTTTAGTTTTGGTTTTATTTTGTGGAGTAAGGGGTAGAATTGGTGGTGGTTTCTACACGGAGCATGACTCTCCAATGCCTCCTCCCGCCATGAGCTCTCTTAACCCAATTCTCCATGAGGTTCCATCGGGTCCCAACCCCATAGACTCTCCAATGCCTCCTCTCGCCATGAGCTCTCTAAACCCAAGTCTCCATGAGGTTCCCTCGGGTCCCAACCCCATAGACTCTCCAATGCCTCCTCCCACCACGGGCTCTCTAAACCCAAGTCTCCATGAGGTTCCGTCAGGTCCCAACCCCATAGACTCTCCAACGCCTCCTCTTGCCACGAGCTCTCTAAACCCAAGTCTCCATGAGGTTCCATCGGGTCCCAACCCCATAGACTCTCCAATGTCTCCTCCCACCATGAGCTCTCTAAACCCAAGTCTCCATGAGGTTCCATCGGGTCCCAACACCATAGACTCTCCAATGACTCCTCCTGCCATGAGCTCTCTAAACCCAAGTCTCCATGAGGTTCCATCAGGTCCCAACCCCATAGACTCT
>APFE031753692.1:5545-32886 GCA_000404065.3 Pinus taeda
TAGTGGTATTACCTGTAGAAACAAAGAAGCAGGCCCCTGCGCGGGTGAGTCAAATTTTGCGTCTAAGACCTGTAATGTTGCAGTCCCGGGTTCTCTTCATCGAACCTACAGGTCGTTATGAAGTCTCAAGGTCATCAGGATCCCCTGCGTGGGAGTTTTTTGGGCAATTCTACCGGCATCATGGCTTATCAGTTGCCATGGAATCCATGTCATTTCACGCTAAAGTGCATGTAATTTTCCACCATGTATATATAATAGAATCTTAGTCTTTTTATCGAGAAAAAAAAAAAGTACTATGTTGGTGCAGTTTCTTGATAGCTAAAATTATCTTTATAATAGACCCTGTACTCCCTATACTATGTTCATGAGGCTGAAGGCTACATTAGCTATATAAGTGTAGTTGAAGCTCATGAGATAGCTTAAGCACAAACCTATTGTTACAATTGTTTAATAGATGGTTGTTAAAGAGATCATAGTTGAGACTTATCATGATATTTGTAACATATGCACATACATTAATATTATTTTTGGGTTTGCAATATTCACTATGTGATGAAAAAAAATTTCCCCATAAATATTAAGTAAATTTCAAGTGATGACATAGACTCTTCGCAAAACTCACTCATAAATTGGGGCTATATGAACCAAAGAGATGTTTCTGAATGATTTGGTTATGTTAGTTGTAAGGGAGGTCCAAAATTAATGAGGCTACTTACAACCTGAAGTGACAATTGCCATGCAAATTTATCTTGTTTTAGATACAGAGATAATTCGTTTTTGTCCTAGATTGGCTCCTAAAATAGATTTTTTGAGTTGCAGGCATTATCTAGGCTTGTCTTTCAATCAACAAGGTGGAAAAAGAATCCAAATTAACAATTATTTCTTAATTTGATTGAGCTACAGTTGTTTATAAGTTTCAAGGACCTACAGGGATAATCAATGGTAGTAGTACAATTTTTGAATTTCTGATGTACTAGTAGACTAGAAAAAAATATTACTTCCATATTGATGAGGGTTTTATATGGATTTTGTTAACCAATTTATATTGATTTGATTTCATACTCAGTGACTATGTTTTTTTGTTTGTGGGTTCTTCACCTATTAAAGATTGTTTAATCTACTAAGTTTTTATTATATTTCTTAGTGTCTTAAATGGAACCAATTTACATTTTATTAGTTGATATGAAGTTCGTAGCTTTTATCCTTTGTGCAGATAGTAAAAAATATATGGAGCTATGCATTTCATCACTTCAAGAGCAATAAACACAAGGATATTGAGAAAAGAACTCTAACATTGAGAGTGATTTCGTAGCAATTGTGGAATTGGCTAACATGTCTTGCTTTGTGTTGTTGGCTACTAGGCACAACTTTATTGATCTTGTATACAAGAAAGTAAATTTTCATTTATCTTATACTACATTTACCATGACATTTCCAACATTCAGGGCACTGTTTTCATCACATTTGTACAACAAATTATAACAAAGTACCACACTTTTCTTATCAGATCTAAATTCTCATGAATGTAACAATGGTGACTTTCATCACTACAAGAATATTAAAACCAATTCTATTGAGAAAACAACTCCAACATTAAGAGATATTTCATAGCAATTGTAGAATTGGTGAACATTTCTTTCACTTTGGTGTTTGCTATTCGGCATAGCTCTTTAGATCTTGTATCACATGTTTCTTATCAAATCTGAATTCTCCTATATGCAACAATTGATTTGATAAGGGAGTCTCAAAGGCTGACAGAGTTTGACTATAGATGAGGTTCCATTAAAATGTTTTTGAATGAACTCTGGAAGCTTATTTGATTGAGAGGGCATTAATACATTGTCATGGAAATAACATGCATGGTATCACACTAGCTTGTGAGCCAGCGTTTCCATAGAGAATGCACTCAGGACATAAGTGTGCTTATCTTTCTCAGAATAATATTTTTCATTTGGATCTTATTATATTTAAAAGAAAAGAAAGTAATCATCGTCTTCAAAGTGGTATATATTCATGTCAATTGTATAGCTTATGCACACCAAATATAAGTTATGTGTGTACGCATTCCTGAAAAAATTCCATAGCTAGATTAGTTATATGAATTTTATGAAATGTTTGAATTAGTTCATCAATATTGTCTCTATGAATATGGAAATTGTGCTCTCTTAATATTTCCAACAATTTTCAAAAGCGCGAGGTTAATGAGATACACATTACATTAGATTGATTGAGATATCTAATAAAAATATAAACTTAAAACCTTCTGGTAATTAATGGATGTAGCCCATGGAGATTGATTTTGTGAACTGAAATGGGATTATTTTTAGTGATTTTGTAAGTTCGGTTATATAACAGGATCAATTCTTTTTTAGTGATTTGTAAGTTTTGATTATATAAAGGATAGACCAATGTATTGCAATTTCTGGCGGTCTATGGTTTCAACATGTATTTCATCACCATATTACCTTTTTTGGGTGCTCAATGGACATTGATGTATATTTTTGGTATTTTGAAGTAAATTTCACAATTTTCATGAACATTTTAAAAGTATTTTTAAAATTAGAATAATGTAAAATGAATTGCATCAATGGACTCACCTCCATAATAAAATCATTCATGATATTATTATTTAATTAATTTAAAAGTATAAACAAATATTTTTACAATCATAAATATTTAATTTAATATACAATTATTATAAAATTATAACATTTCAAAGGATAATAATAAAGAATGAATTTCAAGCATAATACACTTGCATCAACAATCTCACCTCTATTTCTGTTTCTACCACATAAAAAGTCATGTACCACAACCTTTTCATGTAACAATTACCTGGCTTCCAACTCACTAAGATTGAATCATCCTACAATTACTTGGGTTCCAACTCACTAATTGAGGCATCGACGTTAAATGTGGGAGCTCAAGGATGTGTGATTTAAAAGAAGAATATATGGTTACAGATGCATGTGATGACTCCATATTACTATAAGAACCAAAACTCATAAATCCAAGTTCTGCTGGTTCAGGTATCACAATAACATTAGTTGAAAGCATCAAGTTTACTATACACATTGATGGACGAAGTGATGCCTTCTCTTGTGTACATAACTACCCACAATGTATGCATCTCAAGGCTTGTTCCTAATCAATGCAAATTTCAATTATTGTTGGATCAATCATGTCCACAAAATTTCCTTATTTATATAATACCCATGCCTGTAGTACTAACATACATTATCAAATTAGCAAATTGCATAAGTTATTCATAGAAATTGGGAAATTCGGAAAATTGTATAAGTTATTCATATAAATTGGGTAATTAACTTTTGTTGAATCGCAAAAGTTTAACAAATATTATATAAACTTTATATGGTGAGAGGGTCAAGTTTGTTAGGTAAACAATAGTTTGATATAGTTAAAAGTTTTTAAAAGCAACACAACAAAAAAGGTCATTGGTGACGATTGAAAAATGTCACCATAAGCTCATTGATGATGGTCAAAAGAGCATTCATCACTAAAAATTGAACTTCACCAAAGGTGGCGTCGGGAAAAAATACAGGTGTTGTGGTGACATTCAAGTTTTTTCACCAATAATGATTTATAATGACGGATAGTGCCCGTCACCATTTCATATGAGAAATGATGAGAGGCATTAGCCTTTGTCACCAAAAAATTGAACATAACCGAAGGTGGCGTCACCAAAAGTATAGGTGTTGCGGTGACATTCAAGGTTCATTATGAATAATGATTATAATGACATATAGTGACTATCACCATTTGATATGAAGCTCAATGAGTTATTATGATGGACCTTTCATGGCCATCCCTATTGATTCATATATATATATCGTAACATTCATTAACCATCATTATTTCATATTTCGATGAGGGTTGAAAAATGTCACCATAAGCTCATTTTTGATGGTCAAAAGAGTCTCCTTCACTAAAAATTAAACATCACTATTGATTCATATATATGGTGGCATTCATTGATCATCACCATTTCATATTTTGGTGAGGATCGAAAAATGTCAATATAAGCTCATTGGTGATGGACAAAAGAGCCTCCATCACCGCCCATTCCATAATAATATCAGGGCACGATGAAATTGAACCACAAACTTCCTTATTATAAAGAAGGTGCCCTGCCATTGAGCTAGCACCCTTTAAAGAATTATACTTTGAAACTTTATAAATTGTAAATTCTACAACTTTCAATAAATTATAAAACTTTGTAAACCCTTGGAAAATATGTAACTACACAAACAACATAGCATGGAAGTTACAGGTCACTACTTAATGGTTATGGAATTTATGAAAAGTGGGAGGGAAAATTATTTGTGTGTCAAATATTCAATATATTGAGTTGAATAGTCAATTAGAAGTAAACTTTGAAGACATTTATAGTGTATAAATGACCTATAATTATCAAACCTAAAATATGCAATTACACTAAAGATAGATTTTTCACCTTGTGAATCATGTCAATTTTTTGGGAGAAGATAAAAATTTGCCTCTAAAAGACTGATTTAAGTGTCAAAAAGAAAAAACAATGAGCACATATGATGCAATTATAAATAATGAGTTACATGTTTAAATCTTACTGGGTATGGGATCTAGAAAACTAATTGGCAATTCTTCTCGTTATTAATTAGTTCCAGATGTTAAAATATAATGATTAATAATAATGATCCTAAAATGTAACCACTAAACTTATGTTAAAATTGTAAACACAAAGTTTGCCTAATATTTTGTACACCAAAAAAATATTAAAGGGGCACTCAAACACTTCCAAATCCACACAATGCACGAATATCCAAAGATGCAATTCCATGGATACAAACAAACAACTCTCTACCTATCAATGATAACTATGTTTGCTCACAAATAATTCAACTAGAAAAGGGGTGTCAAGATAAAAGCCTCAAAGAAAAAAGAACTACACAATACAAGAATACAACTCATTCCCCCTCTACCTTTATAGAACAGATTTAGGGGAATAACAAAAAGATCTATACTGAATAGGAATAGAAATTTCCCCTAAAGGTGCGAAGATACACTAAAGGATTCAAATGTGTCTGCCCATGCCAAGCTTGCACAGAAACACCTTTGATGTAATTACATTGTTTTGTCTCCGTGTAGCTAAAGAAATGTTAAATTCTCTTTAGAAAAATTTGTTGCAAACTCTTCCGTTAGCATGATTCTTTTCTTTTCTAAGAAGAGGATATCCTCTCGTTCATGAATTCATGTTTGCCAAAATGTTTTGGATCCTTTAATAGTTTCACTAAAAACATGTAAAAATCCTATCCATAATGTTAAAGGTAAAGTTTGTCCTGAGTTGATTGTTGGCCAAAAGCAAAATTCAAATTCAACACAAGTTGTATAATGACAAAAAACAAGTCATGCATTAATTAATGAGAGAAATCATTTTTTTGTTACATCTAAACCATTCACGATCTCTTAGACCGATTAGTGGTTTCTTTCATCATCTATTATGTTTGCTTCATAAGGTCAATGACTAAACCATCTTGTTTTCTGTATCAATTTCTTGTAGAAGATGTGTCTCAATCTCATCATGAAATATAAGAGGATATCTAATGTTCAACAATTTGTCTACACTCTACAAACTATAAGTGCTTTTCCTTACAATAACTAAAATTTAAATATCAACAAAAAAGCTTAGTAGACTAGATTAACTATTTAGTGGAAGCTTCTAATTGGGGCTTTGCATTTTTCATGTCCTGTAACTTTATAAAGGCTAGAAATTCCATGGAAGAATGAAAGGTTACATCACGACAATGCAACTTAAAAGAAAGAAGAATTAAAATACAAAATGGCAGCTAATGGTACTAATGTATCTAAGATAATGACGGACAAGGAAAAAAGAGTTGGTTGATTGATGGAACGATCCTTGTATATATGATCCTATTTTATGAATAAAATACTCAATGCAGAGTTATTCCAATTATTGTCAGAGATTCTTGGGGTATTGTCTTCACTAGTGGATATATCATTTCACGTGACTATGTTGATACTAGGATCATCTTCACACGGCTCAGATCTCATCATCTGCATATTCTGCGAATGTTTCTATTTCTTGTTCTCCTACATCTTCGCTATTAGTACCAGGAGATTTTACTATAACATAATCAAATTTCCAACTGTATTGAAAAGAAGGGTGAGTTAGATTTTGATAGTCGCATGCAAAGGGTCTTGGCTCCCCATAGTTGTAGAAAATAACTTGTCCCTGACGTCTTCCAACTCCTCCTCCTCCTCCTCCTCTTACTCATCCTTGGAATCCTCTACAAGGCATAGGTGAGCCTTGATCATTTTGTGTTTAGTTTTTAGCCTTCATTCTATATAGCGGAGTCCATTCCATCATTAAATGATAGCTTCGACAATTCCTTTCATCATGACCAACTGAATTAAAAAAGTTACAAAATAGCTTCTTAGGAGACGGTACAAACTTCTGTAATAGAGAACAATTATCTCGCAAATGTTGTCCTGACACTTGGAATATGCTACACCAAGCACTTGCACCATTGCTTGATCCAGTGGAGGATTATGGCTTCAAAGGGTTGAGACCCCCCATAGATTAATAATCTCAGAATACCAGGCACTAATCTTTATGATGATGTTCGGTCTTGCACTTTGTGCACCAAACCTCAAAACGTGTTTCTGATTTAATCTCCTATCCCTTCTTCAGATCCTGCAATTCTATATGTAGGATTACTAACTATGACTAGATCTGTTGAACTCATATATTTGTGTCTTGGATCAAAGAATCTTCTATCTTCATCATGATCTCCAATGCTTCCGCCTAAGGCCTAATATTTTGCCAAGATAACGAAAACCTTAAGTGAGGTAATAGTGAAGCTATATCTGTGTCCCTATATTGTTCATCTGAAATCCAAAGATTAGCTTCGCTCAATAAACACTTTAGTCACTGATCTATATCCCACGCAGACTCATTACCCTGCATTTGATATCCTTTATTTTGGTCACACGTTGAGCTTGTGACTTCGACTTGCTAAAATTTTCATTTAGCACATCCTTTGTGTTGGCTAATGAAGTGGCCAGATGAGTCATACTATATCTGATGTACCAGGTAAGCGCTCTATCCTACAATTCTGTAACCAATTGCGCTTTCTTCATGTCATCATCATTGACCTACTGTTTCAAGGAAAACTAGTGTCTTTTCGATCTGCTAGTCCCTCTAAGACAAGTATCTATCCTAGAAACAAATAATCAAAGCAAATTGTGATTTCCTTTATGTATGATAGATAAGAGAGAAGAAAAGATGACCAACCTAGATCTTCCGCTTGGCTCCTTGCTTGTTTCCTCTCTCCCTTGATAGATCTTGCAACTCCTCTCCTACTTGTCCCACTTTAGAGAATACCTGTAGAGTCATAGCAACAAAACACCATCAAAGCATCTCAATCTATGATATGGTAAACAATGCAGAATCAGAAATACATTGACCATACAATTGCATCCACAAACAACAAGGTTTACAAATACACAACCATATGGAGGAAAACTCAAAGAACTTTATTACTAGTAGAAATAGAAGAGAGGATTGCAACCCAGTTGTCTCATCCAACATCATCCTAACAGCATCAAAGCCCTCTTCACCTAATGAAAAGCAAGATCACCCAACAATACAATGTCTCTTCTAAAAGAGAAACCAACAACACTTCCTTACAAATTACAAAATTTCAGTCCCCTAGATCTCTCCATTTATAGATATTTGTAGAGGGGTGAGTTAGCTCTAGATTTTTGATTAGTGTCCTTCCACTGATAGTTCTTGGTTCCACTTGGATATTTCATTGATCTATTACTCATCCTTGTGTGAATTCAGAGAGGCAAGTGTCATATGAGAAGTTTCTAGAATATTCACTAGGTTTCGACTTAGCAATCTATCTCTGCCATTTGTCTACTCTCGCTCATCACATCCCATAGAAGGCTCGTTCTGTATTCATCACACTTGGCTAGTGTAGCAGCTAGTATGCATCACATCTTGAGCATGGAGCAGTCTGCATGGTCTAGTTTTGGCCAGTTCTGAGTGGTTTCAAGGGAACTTCTAGGAAATGTTGTAATCATTTGACCATGATTCTTTAGGGTATGAAACAACACTTTTAGGGGTAAAAGAGCCCTTGGTTTATTGACGTATGTGATTGGGGTTGCAGTGCCAAAATATGTCTATAAAAGTTGCCCCCTAGAGCATGAGGTCGTAAATCTTCTAATGTCAGGTGAAATGCTTTATCATGAGGATCCGAGGTATTTGAATTGGAAGGTGACCTGTATAAAATACAATACAATGCATCATCTTCATATTATTTTCATGATCTAACTGAGGTGGGCATTCCCATGGTCAACTTTATAAATTCATTTCCATGTACATAAGACAGATAATCATTTTTTGTTGTAGACTCGTGATTATTTGTATGTAGAGTCATCATCCCTTAGCTTGGATGATCATCTGTGTAGCTTCTGTGTACATGTGATGTCTTTATGTTCCTAAATATATCGCAGCCCGGATGGATGAAACTAGATTCGGGGTCTTCAAACTCATTCAATCTTCACCCTATGCACAAGTCGATCCATGTGAAAATATGTTCTTATGTCAAACATGGAAAAAAAATTCCTAATTACCTGCCAATGATGCAAGATGTTAACAAGCACGAGAGAAATTGCCAATAATGATAATGACCCTCAAGTTACTGCAGTATAATTCACGTGGTGTGAATATATGATCTGATGTCAAAAACCACAGAAAATCTTTTGGTCGAAGGCCATTAATGTAACCTATCGCCAAAAGTGAGAAAGTTTCCATTTGGGCAAGCAAGCTTCAAAGTATTGAAAGGGTTTTTCCGAAGTCAACTTCTTGGATAATGAGCTGATGTTGACAAGAAGTGACCCGTTGTAGGAGGCCCTTAATGTATCCCACAAGTATGACACGAAATGAAGCAAATGATTCTCTGGAGGTGAAAAGGATCTGATGATACAAGGTTCAAGAATGGCAGTCATGAAAAATGGAGGGTGAATGTATTGCAGTGGATGAGGCATTAGTTGGGTGGTGAATTCTCTGAGTGACCTCTCTTGATCATATCAGTGACACTGAGATGGATTGGTAGTGTTATCCCCACAAAAGGATGGTACGGAGGACAAATGTTGATGTGACCGGTGAATGGAATAACCCAAATTGACTCAATCTAGGTGATCGAGTGAAAATGTCATGTTCAAGAGCGACCTACTACCAATGAAGTTCTTCAAGTTTTCTTCCCTTTTTCCCCAGTCATTGTTGACCAATAGCTCTTTATTTTTTTCAAGCTTGAGGAGGATAACATATTCTTGTTCTATATTTTTCCCTTCAGGCAAACCTAGAATCTGATCCAAGACACGAATATAGGAGTTCAATCGATCCAGTCATAGTTAGCAAGCCTACATATAGAGTTGCAGGATCTAAAGAAGGGATATGAGATTAAATTGGAAACATGTTTTCATGTTTCGTGCACGAAGTGCAAGACTGAAGGTCATCATAAAGATCGGTGCCCTGTATTCCAAGATTATATATCTATGGGGGGCCTCAACCCTCTAAAGCAATAATCTTTCGTTGGATCAAGCACTGGTGCAATTGCTTGGTGTATCATATAGCAAGTGTCAAGACAACATTTTCCAGATAATTGTTCTCTATTACAGAAGTTCGTACAGTCTCCTAAGCAACTCTTTTGTAACTTTTTTAATTCGCTTGGTCATTATGAAAGGAATTGTTGAAGTTATGAGATAATGACAGACTCAACTCTACTGTATAGAATGAAGGATGAAAACTGCACACGGAACGATAAAGGCTCAACTATGCCTCGCAGAGGATTCAGAGGATGAGGAAGAGGAGGAGGAGGAGGAAGTGGAAGAGGTCAGTGATAGGTTATTTTCTACAACTATGGAGAACCAAGACACTTTGCATGTGATTGTCAAAATCTAACTCACCCTTCCTTCCAATATAGCCATAAATTTGATTATGTTATAGTAAGATTGTCTGGTACTAATAGCGAAGATGTATGAGAAGAAGAAACAACAACCAACGTAGAATATTCAGATGATGAGATCTGAGCCATGCGAAGATGATCCTAGTATCAACATAGTAATGTGAAATGGTATATCCACTAGTGAAGACAATACCACAAGAATCTCTAACAGTAATTGGAAAAACAATGCACTAAGTATTTTATTCAGAAAATAGGATCACATGTACAAGGATCATTCCATCAATCAACCAACTCTTTTTTCCTTATCCATCATGATCTTAGATACACTAGTACCATTAGTTGCCATTTTATATTTTAAGTGTTATTTTTTTAGTTGCATTGTAGTGATGTAACATTTCGTTCTTCCATGGAATTTCTAGCCTTTATAAAGTTACAAGAACATGAAAACTGTGGAGCCCCAATTAAAAGCTTACACTAAAAAGTCAATCCAATCTACTGAGTTCTTTTGTTGATATTTAAATTGCATTTATTGTAAAAGAAAAAGCACTTATAGTTTGTGGAGAGTAGATAAATGGTTGATCATTAGATGTCCTCTTATATTACATGATGAGATTGAGACATGTCTTCTACAAGAAATTGATACAAAAAACAAGATGGTGCGGTCATTGACCTTAAACACTAAACATAATAGATCATGAAACAAACCACTACTTAGTCTGAGAGATCGTGAATGAGGTAGATGTAAAAGAAAATGATTTCCCTCATTAGCTAATGCAAGACTTGTTTCTAGTCAATATGCAACTTGGGTTGAACTTAAATTTATTTTTTTTGGCCAACAAGAAACTTAGGACAAACTTTAACTTTAGCATTATGGATAGGATTTTTACATGTTTTCAGTGACACTATTAAAGCATCCAAAACATTTTGGGAAACTTGAATTCATGAACTAGAGCATATCCTCTTCTTAGAAAATAAAATAATCATGCGAATGGAAGAGTTTGCAACAAATTTTTCTAAAGGGAATTAAACCTTTTTTTGGGTACATGAAGACAAAACAATGTAATTACATGAAAGGTGTCTCTCTGCAAGCTTGGGATGGGGAGACACGTTTGAATCGTTCGGTGTATCTTTGTACCTTTAGGGGCAATTTCTTGTCCTATTCTCTATAGATCTTTTTGTTATTCTCCTAAATCTATTCTATAAAGGTAGAGGGGGAATGAACTATATTATTGTATTGTATATTTCTTTTTTCATTGAGGTTTTTGTCTTGACACCCCTTTTATACTTGAGTTATTTGTTGGCAAACATAGTTATCATTGAGAGGTATATAGTTATTTGTTTGTATCCATGGAATTGCATATTTGGATACTCGTGCATGGTGTGGATTTGGAAGTGTTTGAATGGCCCTTGAATACTTTGTTGGTGTACAAAATATTAGGCAAATTTTGTGCTTACAATTTTAACATAAGTTTAGCGGTTACATTTTAGGATCATTATTATTAATCATTGTATTTTAACATCTTGAATTATTTAATAATGAGAAGCATTACTTATTAGTTTTCAAGACTCCATACACAGTAGGATTCAAACATGTAACTCATTATTTATAATTGCATCATATGTGATTGCTATTTTTTCTTTTTGACATGTAAATCAGTCTTTTAGAGGCAAATGTTTATGCTGTCCCAAAAAATTGACATGATTCACAAGGTGAAAATTTTATCTTTACTGTAATTGTAGATTTTAGGTTTGATAATTATAGGTCATTTATACACTATAAATGTCTTCAAAGTTTACTTCTAATTGAGTATTCAACTCAATATATTGAATATTTGACACACAAATAATTTTCCCTCCACCCACTTTTCATAAATTCCATAACCATTAAGTAGGGACCTATAACTTCGATGCTATTTTGTTCTTTTAGTTACAGATTTTCCAAGGCTTTACAAAGTTTTATAATTTATTGAAGTTGTAGACTTTAGAATTTATAAAGTTTCAAATTATAATTCTTTAAAGGGTGCTATTTCAATGGAATAGCACCTTCTTTACAAGCATGAGGTTGGTGGTTCAATTCCATCGTGCCCTGATATTCATATGGAATGGAAATGATTAGTTTTTGGTGATGGAGGCTCTTTTGACCATCACCAATGAGCTTATAGTGACATTTTTCGACCCTCACCAAAATATGAAATGGTGACGATCAATGAATGACACCATATATAGGAATTAGTAGTGACATTCAATTTTTAGTGAAGGAGACTCTTCTAACCATCACCAATGAGCTTATGGTGACAGTTTTCAACCCTCACCGAATTATGAAATAGTGACGGTTAACGAACATCGCCATATATATATGAATCAATAGTGATGGCCCTGAAAGGTCTATCACAATAAATCATTGAAGTTCATATGAAATGGTGATAGTCAATACTTGTCATTATAATCATTATTTATGATGAACCTTGAATGTCACCACAACACCTATACTTTTGGCACCGCCACCCTTGGTGATGTTCAATTTCTTGGTGACAAAGGTTAATGTCTCTCGCCATTTCTCATATGAAATCGTGATGGTCACTATTTGTGACAAACCTTGAATGTCACCATAGCCTCTGTATTTTTGCCAATGCCACCTTTGGTGACATTCAGTTTTTGGTAAGGAAGGTTCTTTTAACCATCACCAATGAGTTTATGGTGACATTTTCCAATTGTCAGCAATGACCATTTTTTTTGTGTTCCTTTTAAAAACTTTTAACTATATCAAACTATTGTTTACCTAACAAACTTGATCCTCTCACCATATACAGTTTATATAATATTTGTTAAACTTTTGTGATTCAACAAAAGTTAATTACCAAATTTATATGAATAACTTATACAGTTTTACAAATCGCCCAATTTCTATGAATAACTTGTGTAGTTTACTAATTTCATAATGTATTTTGGTACTGCATGCATGGGTATTATACAAATAAGGATATGTTGTGGATGTGATTGATCCAACAATAATCGAAATTTGCATCGATCAAGAACAAGCCGTGAGATGCATTCATTTTGGGTGGTTATGTACACAAGAGAAGGCACCACTTCATCCATCAATGTTTATGGTATACTTGATGTTTTTCAACTAATGTTATTGTCATACTAGAACCAACAAAACTTGCTTTTGTGAGTTTTGGTTCTTATAGTAATACTAGGTCCTCACATACATCTGCAACCATATATTCTTCTTTTAAATCACACATCCTTGAGCTCCACCATTTAACGTCAATGTCTCAATTAGTGAGTTGGAACCCAAGTAATTGTAGAATGATTCTATCTTTTCATAATTGTTATGCTTCCAAACATGTTTTACATGTGAGAATTGTTGTCACAACATAGTGAATAAAAAGGTTGTGGTACATGACCTTTTATGTTGTAGAAACAAAAATAGAGGTGAGATTGTTGATGCAAGTGTATTATGCTTGAAATTCATTATTTATTATTACCCTTGGAAATATTATAATTTTATAATAATTGTATATTAAATTAAATATTTATAATTATAATAATATTAGTTTTTATTTTTAAATTAATGAAATAATAATATCAAATTGAATGATTTTATTATGGAGGTGAGCCCATTGATGCAATTCGTGATTTTACAATATTTTAATTTTAAAAATACCTTTAAAATGTTCATGAAAATTGTAAAATTTACCTCAAAATACCAAAAGTATGCACCAATGTCCATCGAGCACCCAAAATTAGTAATATGGTCATGAAATACATGTTGAAGCAAACAAATTTAGCATATGAATACCAAAGTTATAGACCACTGTCCATGGACCACCCAAAAATTGCAATACATTGCTCTATCCAATTACACAATAAAAAATTACAAATTACTAAACATTTTTCTATCCTATTATATAACCGAAACTTACAAAATCAGTAAACATATTCCCATTTCAATTGAAAAAATCAATCTCCATGGGCTACATCCATTAATTACGACAAGGTTTTAAGTCTATATTTTATTAGATGTCTTAATCAATCTAATGTAATGTGTATCTCATTAATCTCGCAGTTTAAAATTGCGGGAAATAATAAGAGAGCACAATTTCCATATTCATGGAGACAATATTGATGAAGTAATTCAAACATTTCATAAAATTCATTTAACTAATCTAGCTATGGAATTTTCAAGATAATGACTACTTTCTTTTCTTTTAAATATAATAAGATCCAAATGAAAAATATTATTTTATGGAGAAAGAAAAGCACATTTATGTCCTGAGCACAATCTCTATGCACATGGTGACTCACAAGCTAGTGTGTCACCATGAATGTGATTTTCATGACAATGCATTAATGCCCTCTCAATCAAACAACCTTTCAAATTTCAACCAAAAACATTTTAATGGAATCCCATCTAGAATCAAACCCTGTGAGCCGATGTTGAGACTCCCTTATCAAATCAGTTGTTGAAAATAGGAGAATTTAGATTTGACAAGAAAAGTGTGATACTCTATTGTAATTTTCTCTACAAATGTGATGACACGTGTGCCGTGAATGTTGACAATCTAATGGTTAATGTTGTTTAAGTTTAAGGAAATTTTACAATCTTCTATTCAAGATCGAGAGAGCTATGCCCAATAGTCAACACCAAAGATAATGACATGTTCACCAATTCCACAATTTCTACAAAATATCTCTGAATGCTCGAGGTGTTTTCTCAATAGAATTGGTTTTAATACTCTTGTAGTGATGAAAGTCAGCATTGTTACATTCATGAGAATTTAGATCTGATAAGAAAAGTGTGATACTTTGTTATAATTTGTTGTACGAATGTGATGGAATGTGTGCCCTAAATGTTGGAAATGTCATGGTAAATGTAGTATAAGATAAATGAAAATTTAATTTCTTCTACACAAGATCAATAAAGTTGTGCCCAGTATCCAACAACACACAGCAAGATATGTTTGCCAATTGCACAACTGCTACCAAATCTCTCTTAATGCTAGAGTTATTTTCTCAATATCCTTGTGTTTGTTGCTCTTGAAGTGATGAAATCAATCGCTCCATATATTGTTTACCATCTGCACAAAGAATAAAAGCGACCAACTTCATATCAACTACTAAAATGTAAATTGGTTCCATTTAAGACACTAAGAAATACAATGAAAACTTAGTAGATTAAACAATATTTAATACATGAAGAATCTCGAACAAAAAAACATAGTCACTGAGTACGAAAATAAATCAACATAAACTGGTTAACAAAATCCATATAAAACACTCATGAATACGGAAGAAATATTTGTTTCCAGTATACTAGTGCATCAAAAATTCAAAAATTGTGCTACTACCATTCGATTGTCCCTGTAGGTCATTGAAATTTATAAACAACTGTACTTCAATCAAATTAAGAAATAATTGTTAATCTGGATTTTTTCCCCTGCTATTGATTGAAGGCAAGTGTCGATAATGTTTGAAACTCAAAAAATCTATTTTAGGAGCCAGGAAAGGACCAAAACTAATTATCTCTATGTCTAAAAGAAGAGAAATTTGCATGGCAATTGTCACTTCACGTTGTAAGTAGCCTCATTAATTTTGGATCCCTGTTACAACTAACATAACCAAATCATTCAACAACATCCCTTTGGTTCATATAGACCCTATTTATGAGTGTATTTTGTGAAGACTCTATGTCATCACTTGCAATTTACTTAATATTTACAAGTAAATTTATGTGCATCACATAATAAATATCGCAAACCCAAAAATAAAATGATAATTTAGGTGCATCTATTACAAATGTCATGATAAGCCTCAAATATGGTCTCTTTAACAACCATCTTTTAAGCAATTATAAAAATAGTTTTGTGCTTAAGCTATCTCATGAGCTTCAACTACACTAATATAGCTAACATAACCCTGAGCCTCATGAACATAGTATAGGGAGTACAAGGTCTATTATAAAGATAACTTTAGCTATCAAGAAATTGCACCAACATAGTACATTTTTTTGGATGTTGGATAAACATTTTCTCCCTGTGTGTTTCATACCATGTTCTTAACCACCTCTCATGGATCCATTAACTTTGGTGATGCATCTATTTACTAACACCTACAGGTTTTGGTGCAACAATAATCATGATTCCAACACTTTTGTAGAACATGTCTCTCCAATTAATACTATTATCTCAAATGGGTAGCTTATAGCTCACTTAACTATTAATATTCTAAATCACCTTAGAGAATCAAGTAACTTATTATAAAAGAAAGTGTCATGCATAAATAATGGTGTTCTAATATGTATCTCAAGTCCCAAGGAACATTTTTTATACACCGCTCAGTCCCAACATCCCTTATTCGTTTCTTATCTTGCACCATGAGACTCCTCGCAAAAATTTGAACTATCAGGCAATTGGTAGTTGTTACATATAGGAGATTTTAGATATGATAAGAAAAGTGTGATACTTTGTTGTAACTTTCTCTACAAATGTGATGGAAAGTGTGCACTAAATGTAGGCAACTTGATAGTTAATGTAGTAAAAGCTAAACGAAAATTTACACTCTTCTATACAAGATAAAGAAATCTATGCTTAATAGCCAACAACATAGAGCAAGACATGTTGGCCAATTCCACAATTTCTACCAAATTTGTCTCAATGTTCAAGTTGTTTTCTCAATAGACTTGTTTTTACTACTCTTGAAGTGATGAAAGGCACCAATGTTGCATATACGAGCATTTAGACCTGATAAAAATGTGTGATAGTCTATTATAATTTTCTGTACAAATATGATGGCAAGGAATCCCTTAAGGTTGGAAATTTCATGGCTAATATAGTATACATAAATGCAAATTTACTTTCTTCCATACAAGATCAAGAAAGCTATGCTTAGTAGCTAACACCATCGAGCAGGACATGTTTTTCAATTCCACAACAACTACCAAATCTCTCTTAGTGCTGGAGTTATTTTCTCAATAGCCTTGTCTTTACTGTCATTGAAGTGATGAAATCCATCATGCTTTCTAACTATCTACACAAAGAACAAAATCGACCAACTTCATATCAAATACTACATTATAAATTAGTTTCTTTTAAGACATTAGAAATACAATGAAGAGTTTAATAGGTCCAAAACCTACAAACAAAATGGAATACTCAGTGAGTATGAAATCAAATCAACATAAATTGTTAACAACATCCACATAAAACCCTCATCAATATGGAACTAGGATTTGTAAAAACACTAGGTTCATTATATTATAATCTTAAGATTCTTCAGGTTGGCAAGAAGACTACCTAAAGAAAAGCTAACATGGAACAACATATTCTCAAGAATAAAATATTCATGCACCTTTAACTTCAACATAGGCATCATGATTTCTAATGCTTTTAAGTATAATAGTAAGGATCCCATTAATCATAATAATGACAATGTTTATGTTCCTCCGTGTAATAATAAAGTTGTTAATTTTCTCCTTTCTTAAGCTTGTTTTTAGCCTTTTGGAGAGGGGTTTAAACTTTTCCCTTGCTTCAAGAAAAATTCTGGTAGATGATATTATGTGTGAAATTGAATTTGGAATAAGAGGCTTATGAGATAGTACTAAACACGTAATTAGACAAGTCTGTGTTGTTATTCTAAGGAAAGCTAAACCCCCGAGGAATGACATCAACAAGTAGGAGTTTGAGGCACTCGATTCTTTGAATAGGAACCAAGACATTGTCGTCTTGAAGGCTAACAAAGGTGGGGCCACTATAATCCTTGATAAGGTCGATTATTGGAAGAATATGTTGGATCACTTGAAGAACAGTGGAAACTATAGGAAACTTGATAAGAATCCCATAAAAAGGATCTCTATAATGGTGGCTCTCTCCAACAAATCTTGTATCTCTGTTAGCTCCTTTAGCCATAAGCTTATCGAGAGTAGCCCCATCACTCCTCAAATCTATGGAATTCTAAAAATCCATAAATAGGGAGTCCCCCTTAGGACCATTGTCAACACCATAGGTGGGCCATCCTACCTTTTAGCTAAATATCTAGCCCTGAAGCTTAAGCCCCTTGTTGGTCAAACAGATTCATTTGTAAAAGACTCCTCATCATTTGTCAATGAGTCAAATGATGTGAATTTTAATCTCGAATACATTCTTGTAAGCTTCAATGTGGTTTCCTTCTATACTAATATCCCTCTCAAAGAAGCCTTGGATGTCATCTTTTGCCTGACTCTATTAGAATTTTCTCTACCTATATTATAGCAAGTGTGCCCTTAAGGTTGGAAATTTCATGGATAATATAGTATAGCTAAATGTAAATTTACTTTCTTCTATACAAGATCAAGAAAGCTATGATTAGTAGCTAAGACCATATAGACCAAGACATGGTTTTCAATTCCACAATGACTACCAAATCTCTCTTAGTGCTGGAGTTCTTTTCTCAATAGCCTTGTCTTTATTGCTCTTGAAATGAGGAAATCCGTCATGTTTTTCTACTATCTGCACAAAGAATAAAATTGACCAACTTGATATCAAATACTGAAATATAAATTAGTTCATTTTAAGACACTCATAAATACAATGAAAACTTAGTATATTAAACAGTCTTTACTAGATGCAGAAGCCACAAATAAAAAAGAATGGTCAGCGAGTATGAAATCAAATCAACATAAATTTGTTAATATCCATATAAAGCCCTCATCAATATGAAACTATGACTTGTAAAAAAAGTAGGTTCATTATACTATTATCTTAAGATTCTTTCGGTTGGCAAGAAGAGTATCTGAAGAAAAGATAACATGGAACAACATATTCTCAAGAAAAAAATATTCATGCACCGCATAAGCCTCATGATTTGTAAGGCTCAAGGAAGTAATATCGCAATAATATTTAATTGTAGCATTATCCTTTCCTTTTGTTCATATCTTTTTGTCTTTCAACAATTGTTAAAGAACATTAATTAGTGTTATATGCTATTGCATCACAATGTTTCATTAGAAACATATGGTACAATTGCTAATTAAATTAAAATTGAAAATTTTTCTCTATCTATCTAATAATAATAATAATAATAAGAAATTAAATTAAAATGAGAAAAAATTACTTTTAAAAATGGATACATCAACATAGGTGCATGCACAAAATACATTAAAAAGAAAATTGTAGCAGGCAATATTTTGTTTGTGGTTAAATAAGAGATACCACGAATAACGTTACCAAATGGTACTTATAAATACATTAATAGAACATCTCATGGTAGATTACACATTACATGATATCTCATTCTGGGCCTACAAGTTTGGTTTAGTTATCATGGAGAGTGGACCTGACGCAGAAATGAATGCAAAAGTTGAGGAGATCATCAATATATTACAACTCCCTTACTATAAGTGTTTCCCATATTATAATAAAGAGTTTAATTAATACACCCAGGACATAGAAATAACTTTACAAGTTCAATCAGAATTCAATTTGAAAGTTCAGGAAATAACCAAAAATATGGAACTCATTAGGGAAAAATTAGAGAAATCTTCGTTTTTTGAGGAATTTATGAGACAAATGAAGAGCCCAGAGGTGGTGGCGCGAATGGAAAGGGTGATGGACACATACCCTCATCAGTCACAATTACAACTGGTTCTCTATGGCGTTGGAGGGTTGACTCCTACGAGGAAAACCCAAGATGTGACGATGCGGAAAATCCAGTATGTGGAGCCCTTTTATCGAGAGAGAAATTTCCATGGATAAATAATGATATAGTGGTGTATATTTCCCTCCTCTCCCTCTGCCTCTCTATATTTCTCTTCTGGGTATTACGACATGCTATTGTAAAAAAACACATTTAAAAGTTAATATTATCCATGGTAATATTCATGACTAAAATTCTTCTTATAATGAAAATATTAGTTTTTTATTGGCTTATTAATTCAATTTAAAGATGGTTATACGATCGTTATTTTACTTTATATTGTAAAATATATGTTAATCTATAATTTATATTTATGTGTTATACATTTTAATGTGGTATGTATATTATACCTTCTTTTGTCTAAAGAATTCTTTGTAATTTTATTAATAAAAAAAATTACAATATAAAAAAAAAATGAATTTAAAAAATATCTCACATCTCACATGTCAAAATTAACATCTCACATCTCACCGGGAAAAACACATGAATATACCATATCAAGCAATTGATTTTACTACTTTACATTTTGGTCCTTCCATAAATTTCATTTTTCGTCAATTTTCCCTTAAATCTAACTAATATTTTTTGGGACTTACAAGTTTAACCTAAATAATCTATATAAAATTCAAAAATACAACGTAAACAAAGGAAAATTACACATAAAAATAGAGCCAATAAAAATTCTTTGAGATTAGGGATGCATTTTTTTTTTGTTGCAATTTTTGCTCTCTAAATGTGGTTTGTAAGGGATCAAATCCCTCTCTCCTCATGCTACATATATGATTAAAATGTATCTATAATGGTATATAAGTTAAACATATATAAATTTAATGAAAACATTGAACAAGATTCTTAACCATGAAAATTTACCCTCACTTTACCTTAGAGATTCTTTATGTAAATAAACTTTGTTAGAATACAATGGTTCAATACCATGGTTTATCAATGTCGCGTGAAAAAACCGATAACTTATTTTATAAGATACTTTTCCATATCACATATCTTTTTAATGAATCAATTTAGTTCATATCACTTGAGCTTCAACTTGGGGACACCATTATTCATACAACCATTTTATTTAGAAGTCCCCTGACTTTACCAATTATTTGCTTTGAGTCATTATTTCATTCTATACCTTATGGATTGAAAGGATTTTATTGACTCCACATAATAATTCATGGAGTCGAGTGTGATTTTTAAGAAATTTATTGTTGTTGGGATATCTTGTCAATCATGGCAACTAGGTGATGGAGATACACTAATGGAAGTGGCAAAGCAGCATAGGTGTCAAAAGAGGCAACATGATGGAGAGGATGATAAATTGGTAGCAAAGACTTTGGACCAAATTTTCTATCCCCATATCAGCTGAAGAGAAGGTGAGACCCCCATAGATGGATAATGATCGGATAAATATTTCTAATAGTATGTGGAAGTCCCACAATGGCTTCCTAGATTGTAAGATAGAGCCACTTAATTATCTATGACCCTCAAAGGCCTTTACAAAAAGTTAAAAGTGGTGGAGATCTTGGCACGTAGCTAAGCTTGGATTTTTTCCAAATGAGGAATAATGGAGCCTCTAAGCGAGAGCTTCGATATCCTATGGATGCCAAAGTGGCAACGAAACAAAATTTGATTGGAATGGATCAAAATAAGTGGAGCCCACTTCACAAGCTAGATTGGAGGAATTACCCTAAAGGATTTACCCTAGAGGATTTAGCCTGGTGGGAAAGTATGGTTCCCGAGATCTACTTCTCTAGGCTATGACGGAAATACTAGAAAGCATTAGAGGGGAAACACATTGGATTGAGTAGGATTCCACAACCATCATAACCTGACGGTAGCTCACCACACATGTTATTTTGGAGTGCCTAGGACTAAGTGACTGGGTGGATGATGTTGGGACAACTTGGTAGGGAGCTATGCGTTATCTAATGGGGATTGAGAAGATGGAGCCTACTCGATGATATCACCTCAGTGGGAGTACCTTGGAGATGTTCGAAGGGAACACAAAGTATGGTCTCATGAAGAAAATGTAAGGCCATGACAACATAAGGGTGAACCAATGAAAACAAGATAGTCAGAGTCCAACTCTGCGAGCTCAGCCTACGTATGGGAGCCTGAAAGGAATAACTTAGAGGTTTTGCAAAGACAAATAAAGAAGATTCCATCGAGGCCAAAAACCAAATTAAAAATGATTTTGGCTACAAAATAGCAATGCAGAGGTCTTTTCTCCCTCCTCACAGATACAGATAGGAGGTAGAATCATATTGGCCCGCAGTAGATGATGTGGGCTCATGACATCATCATGACGTGGACCAATCAAAGTTGGGAAGGTGGTATGAAATTTTAGCATTTTCAGGTACTTGAATGGTCCATATCTAGTGGACATGTGGACCTCACATAGGTCGACACATGTAACGAGTGAGGTCATCCTCGATTTTAGTCCCTAACGAGTTATGGAAGGATCATGAAGTTATAACACCAGGAGATGGAGGGGCCAAGACATGTTGGCATGTGACATGGTGCAACAACAACTTAAAAAAAAAAAAAAAAACTTGAGCGAGAATCCATCGCCATAGGATAACCTATGCTGGTGAAAAATCCCCAACGTGTTCAAAAAAGAACAAAAAATGAAAACACCAGGATGGAGGCGGCTCAGGGGTAAGCCTAAGCCCTGGTCGATTTCACGAAGAAATCAAGGGAATATAGTGTATAGAGTTATGAAAGCTCTAGGCCAAGGTAAGCATTGGCCTTGGTGTTGGATCTTGTTCACCTCGCGTAGAGGTGGGACCATAATAGAAAGAGAAAAATACAAAGGAAATAGCTCAGGGAGGGCTCCAACATCTTATGACCATGACCAACATTGGAGAGTCGTTTACAAAGGGGAAAAACATCTCAACAAAGTTCAAAAGGACTTCACCCCAAGGGCTTAAGAAAACGGTTGTGTAGATTGTTTCTATGATAGAAAAAGATAAAAGGAGCAATGTAGAGGGTGTTCTTTGATAGAAATGAAATAACTACAATTTTATGCCAGTTAAGACATAGTTAGGCGTAGATTACTAAACTCTGTGTTAATTACAGAAAATAATTATAAGAAATAAGCTATTTTAGTGGCCAAAAGGGAAACAAATGTCACGTTAAGCTAAGGATGACTAACATGACAACTAAGTGGAAATCTAGAAGACCAACAAAGGAAAAAATAACAAGAAAGGAAAACTTGTATAAACAAGCCTTGACAAGAAGAATTTTAAAATTTCTTTTGAGAGTTTCTAAGACAGAGTTTGTGTTGCGGCAAGGTATTTGTGCGTGGTTGGTGAAGGTGATAGATGAATTTGTGTTGAGAAAAAAAACATTTTCAAAGAAGGAAATATGATCATTGTTACTAGTATGAAAATGGATGAAAAAAGGACTTCTGTGTTCCTTTGCAAGTTGAAGTTTGCTGTCAGGGGTTGGTACTCCTTCCATTTGGTGTTGGAGAAGTGTTGGGCTTAGTGCTCCAATAGCTTTATCTAAAAATTTAGCAAGATGGAGCTTCTCGTTGTTTGAAGCCAATATTTTATAAAACTGAAAGTTGAAGCTACCATGATTAATAAAATAGAGAAACAATTTATGTTGTTCCTACTTGTATTATTTATTGTTTGTTGAACTTACCTTTTGATTCAGCACCAATGTTTCCCTTTAATGTGTTATTGCGATTGTATGAAAGAGAGACAAAATTTTCATCTAGAATATTGATTCAACCCCCCCCCCCCCCCCCACTTAGTATTGTCTTGGTTTCCAATAGTTTAGATCTTTAGTAGTCATTATTAGCCTAGCATATTTTTATATTGTCACATCACATAACTTCTAGATGAGAAAACCTGGCTCTAGTATCCCCCAATACTGCCTTGGGTGAGACTGCATCTTGCACTAAGCAATTTGTTACCGAAAGGGCCAGTAGCATAGGGTTATTTTGGTGAGCGCAACTAACTCTCAGTCTGTGTTATAGATCTGACCTAAAAATATATGATAAATGGAAATAAACCAAAAAATACTATGATAGAAATAGATAAAGGCTTCACTTGATTGATCAAACCATTAAGGTAGGGCAACACCACACAATCATTCCTTAAGGAGAACACTACACAAGCCATAAGCTTGTCCAAAAAATATTCCTTAACATCTCTCAATAAGGAGTCTCTAGCCTCTATATAGGCCTCATATATACAATACCATGGGTCATTACCAAGGTTCCCTCAATACCATCTATCTAACACAATGGGCTTATTACATTATTGCTAACTACTTTTGGTCCCTTACATGCTACAAAATAACAACTTTATTTATTACTATGGCCCATCCCATTATTACATTACTCCCTTGGGTACCTCCCTTTGTACCCTGTACTATCCCCCCCAGGTATACTACAATATGGGTCCAAGCCCCCTTGCGCTAACAAATGGTTTCATTTTTAGGACCAATCTCTATCTAAGAGATGTGTGTCGTGGCATAATTGGATACCAACTAAGAAAGAAATCGAGAAGTGGATAGGTTGGAAGTTGCACGAGTTTGCAACTCAACAAAATCAGTATCCGTGCTTATCAAAAGAAAAGTGGTTACAAAGGTATCTCGACACAAAAGTACATGAAGTTTTCTTTTCAACGTTCCTTGCGAATTACATGAATGGCTGTCCAAATTAGTGGATAGCAAACATACTTGGAAGTAGGACAATCCTGTTCTGTGGACTCTAGAATTACTCAAACATCTTGAAGGATCTGATTATAAGGCTACAAGGGTTGTTGATTACTTGATTGATGGTATCTTGGTTGGTTTCACCACTGAATTTGCAATTGATACATCTATCTCTTATAGCGAAGCTAAATGCCGAGACTTCAAAGGTTCGAGAGGTAAGTACCTGAAACTGCTAAATACTTGGATTAAAATGTTGTTTTGCGAAAAAGGGTTATGCCTTTACATTAATGTTTAAGAGAGATGGGAGTGGATCACGCAAAGTGAAATGTGATTAAGAGTAGATCTGGATAACTTTGTCAAGATTGAATACATTGCTTTATTGGCAGAGTCTGAAAGTGAAGAAGAAAGAAGTAGCCCTAATATGCCTAGAGGTGTGACGCAGTGAATAGATCATGGTACGTTCAGAATTCCACATCCATCCACTCCATCACCACCTTTACCTCTACCTCATATACCTATGCCTCCACCTACACCTCCACCTCTACTATCCAATATAGCGAATACAGTGGAAATGCATGTATTTAGGGGTCAATACCCAGATGGCCCCATTCAGTTTTGGTTCATCGTAGAAGTTGTGTGGAAAGCACAATAGATCAATGATAATGACATGCAGAAAGCACAATTAGTTACATAATTGTAGGATAGAGCACTTACCTGGTACATCAGATATAGTACGACTCATCTGGCTGCTTTGTTAGCTAACACAAAGTATGCGCTAAATGAAAATTTTAGTAAGTCGAAGTCAGAAGCTCAATGTGTGACGAAAATAAAGGATATCAAATAGAGGGCTAACGAGTCTACGTCGGATATATATTAGTGACTGAACTGTTTACTGAGCTTTTTAGCCCCTATACTACTGGTGTAACCCCTTATTGTTATTAGCACAACCCCCTTATTATATCTTTGTACCCATGTAGTCCCCATATTATCGTTATTGTGCCCCATAGAAGCCCACAATTGTTATTATTATGCCCTTATGTTATTATTGTTATGTTGACTCTGATTATATTATGACCCCTTAGACTCTATATAGAAAGGATATCTTGCTATTTGTATCATCCAAGAATTGTTCATTTGTGTAATGTAAAGGAGGTTGCCACCTCAAAGCGGCTTATTTCTAAGGCATTCATCTATCTTTTCTATCATTTTGTGAGCTAGTTTCTTAAAATTTGGTATGAGAGCTTTGGATTCTAGGGATTCGCTTCTCCAAATAGGCCATTGTGAAATTTTCACTATAACGTTGTCACTACAAAGTTTCAGAAGCTAAACCAAAAACCCATTTAAGGTGAAGTCGGTCTGAGCCTTGGATCCAAATTTCAGATCCTATCTCGCTATAGTTTCGGAGATATAGAATGAGGAATTCGGGATTTTCACAGACCCCGGAATTACATTCCAAATAGACCACCTTGGGAAAATTAGCATAACTGTTTCTCTAAACATCAGATTGAAGTTTCATAAGAAGTTACAGAAAGAGAACATATTGTAGTTTCCTATATATATTTTTTAGATCCAAAGGTCAAAAGAGTGACACATGGCACTTCATATAAGCTCTCTCTTCTAAAAAGATATATAATCAGGTCATCTTGGGAGATTGTGCATAAATCTTTCTTGGAGAATGAAATTTCAATTAGATTGGCGGCATTGGAAAGAGGACATGGAGGGCTAGTTCAAGTAGTGATTTCAAAACTCTAAGAGCCGACATTACAGAGTTATGGTCATTTTAGCATTGAGCTCCTAAAATCAAGAAAAGGTGATATGAGGAAGTTTGATGGCAAGGATCCAGTAAATTGGATACTACAAATGGAGCAATATTTTGATATACATGAGGTGCAACTGCTACAAAAGGTACGTATTGCATCATCATATTTAGAACCGGATCAATTTTTATGGTATAAAGGAATTTGTTCTCGTAAACCACTTGTTACATGATCAATTTTCACGAAGGAAATGATAGCACATTATGAGGATAAAAAGGGAAACATCTTCTTTAGCCAATTGATAAATATCAAAAAGAAGTGTTCAATGGAAAAGAACATTAAGGAGTTTCAAAAATTGAATAAAAGGGTAAGTGATATTCCAGAGAAGCAAAGGGTTGATGACTTCATATGTACTTTAAAGGATAGCATTCAACGCGAGGTTCATCTTTCGGAACCTAATTCATCAGAGAAGGCATTTAGGTGGGTAAGAAAAATTGAAGCGAAATTATGGAAACAAGGAATCCCACCACTCATGACTATAATTATTGAAGTGTTTCTTCTCCTATCCTTCCACAACTTACAAGGCTTACACGACAACAATTGGAAGAAAAAAGAGAAAGAGGGCTTTGTTACAATTGTGATAGCAAATGCACTAAGGATATAACTGTGCTGAGAAGAAATTATTTTACGTAGAGTATGAATATGAGGAAGAAAAGCATCAAGAAACATCAAAAGAAGAGGATATACTCCAAGACCCAACACTAGATAAAGAAGAAATGAATCTGACCATATCTTGTAAAGCATAAGAATTACCACTCCTCAAACTCGCAATATAGAAGGACATATCAAGAAGAAAAAGGTTCAAGAAGTGAAAGAGCACATCAAGAAAGAAGAAATGTGATCTAGACTTAAACAGGAATGCAACAAATTACAGAGATAACCATAAACACAAAGACGCAGCGGAAATAATACTTCATTTAATTAATGGAAAATACTGAAATATGCTTACAACCAGAAATGGAAATAAACCAGCTAGGGCAATGGTAGCTTATCTCTGAGAAGAGATGTGTGGCTACATACCTCTGAACTGTGTTACAATGAGGCTCGAAGGCCTATTTATTGTTGAGAAACAATGGAAAAACCCTTCACATTCCAAAACCTAACCCTGGAAGATGAAACGCCAAATTGTGGGCCCCGTTTTTGGGTAAGTTTGTACATCAACTTCCCGGGGTCACGAATTGGTCGT